>JAPDDO010000444.1:92500-302683 GCA_027422415.1 Schizothorax lantsangensis
TAGGCCATCAATGTGTAGTTACGATGGGGAATTGTTTAATTTGGATTTCTCTGTGCATGTTCTTTTTCCCTCTTATAGAGACAGTGACCTATACCTGCCATTATATGACTGACAGACTAGAACGGTTTGACCTAAAAACATCAAAATTGGATCTACTGAAGAAAAAAAGACACCTACATCTTGGATGCCCTTGGGGTAAGCTGATAGATACCACATTTTAATTTCAAAGTGAACTATCCCTTTAACTCATCTGAGGTAAAAACACTGGTATTGTGTTGTCTAGAAATGAATATAAACATGTTTTTGTTATTTTGACCAAAAAACACTAAACGCAGGGCTCTAAATTCTACACATAATTCTGTTATAAACAGATCACACAGCGCTGATGTAGAAAACCAGACGTAGTAATGATAACTATACCGTGGTGTTGTGGCAGAAAGAGTCGAATGTTATTACATTATTCATTTCAGGGTTTGTTCAGCCTTTTGAGAGAGAAATTCAAGCTCTTTTCAAGTATTTCCAGCACTTTAAAGCTCTAAAAATGATCCAATTGAAATGTTGTTTATAATGGGATGACCAAAATATACTGTGTGGTAAACAAACACTTAAAATAAAATTAAAAATACGTCAAATTACCACTATAACCAGTAGATGGCAGCACTTATTGGCTTATCGATCATTCACTTCCGCTTTTTTTGCTTTATATTTTAATCACTATTATAAAATATCAAATCATCAAGAAATCAAATTGTCAAAATTTTAACTTTTCATGTGTATGAAGTAAGAAAAGTCATCTTTGCGTTCTTTTGAAAATCGCTAAAGCTGTCGATCAGTTCAATATAATAAGCTATTAATGGTACAGTTAATGAGAGCAGAATATATAATTTTTCATATAAAAAATATATTTTGCTCGTTACTGTTGTTAATAAAAGTAAATGTTGTACGCTTCCCGACTCAAGCTCAGTGCTTTACTGTCAAATGTGCGTTAGCAAGAAATAAACGTGTGATATTATTAGTAACTGCACTTGTTAATGCAAAACAATAGTATTTTTACATAGATGTAGTTTTATTTTTCTTAAACGACATTTCCTCGTGTGATTCGAGCGTCTTACATCCTCGTCGCCGATGAGTTTTCTCTTGCCGTCTCGCACTGGGAACCCGCTGCCCACGTCTTTGGAGCTGATATCAGCGCCGTACTCCACGATCACGTCCTCCTCGATGCTGCTGACCAGACGCCAGAACTCCTTCTCCACCAGCTCCGTGGGCACCATCTGACACACACACTCAGCGTGTTTACATGTGTTAGCGCTGCTCTCTGATGTTAATAAGCGTGTAGACGGTACTTACGTGAACAGGCATGTTGAAGTAGTCGGACTTGAAGTGGTCGGCCATCTCGCCGAAGCTCTGGAGCGTGTACTCGCGCACGGCCTGCTCGAAGCCGAACGCCTCGCGAGGCTTGCTGCACTCCTGTGTGACGGGAGATCAGCGCATCACAGAGAAGCATTCGCTACAGCAGGTGTGTGTGTGTGTGTTGAGCGGTGAGGTACCTCTGCCACACACTTGGGGCAGCGCCAGTCTCCTTTGGGCACGTCCTGCAGCGGCGGGATCAGGCAGAAGGTGTGGTAGCTGTCGTCACAGCCGTCACACAGTAGGAGGCGGTCCTCCTCGTCGCCCCGCCCACACGCCATGCACATGTACAGGTCGATCTGCCAGTCACACACACACTCAACATCGAGTACTAGCCATTAAAGCAGCGCTGCATAATAACAGAGCTTTAGGTCATCAGGCTCAAAACATCAGAACGTTTGAACTACTGACACTGAAGTACTGAAGCATGGTGTGCCACAAGGCTCAGTATTAGGTCCGTTACTCTTCTCCTTGTACAAGCTCCTCTTAGGGGATATTAGCACTAAGCTTGCCGTTAGATTTCACTGTTAATGCAGATGACTCTCAGCTCTATATTTCCTCCAGACCAGACAAAGTTATCAGACTGCATTTGTCATAATCACACACTCAACATCGAGTACTAGCCATTAAAGCAGTGCTGCATAATAACAGAGCTGTAGGTCATCAGGCTCAAAACATCAGAACGTTTGAACTACTGAAGCATGGTGTGCCACAAGGCTCAGTATTAGGTCCGTTACTCTTCTCCTTGTACAAGCTCCTCTTAGGGGATATTAGCACTAAGCTTGGACACAGAGTCTTAGAAAGGTGATGAATGAAGAGCTGGATGAACACATTACTAGTTTCTCTGCAGAAAAATCAAGATAATTTCACCAGCAATTACTGGACATCAAGTCAACCATTGTGATGTTAATAAAAAGGCGTTCATGTTAAGGAAACAGATCCATTAGGAATGAGTGTAATCAGTCTGACTGTAAACAGCAGAGAGGTAGCGCCGCAGGTCAGATATACAGGTGCTGGTCATATAATTAGAATATGATCAAAAAGTTGATTTATTTCACTAATTCCATTCAAAAAGTGAACCTTGTATAATGTATACATTCATTCCACACAGACTGATATATTTTAAGTGTTTATTTCTTTTAATTTTGATGATTATAAGTGACAACTAATGAAAACCCCAAATTCAGTATCTCAGAAAATTAGAATATTACTTAAGACCAATACAAAGAAAGGATTTTTAGAAATCTTGGCCAACTGAAAAGTATGAACATGAAAAGTATGAGCATGTACAGCACTCAATACTTAGTTGGGGCTCCTTTTGCCTGAATTACTGCAGCAATGCGGCGTGGCATGGAGTCAATCACTCTGTGGCACTGCTCAGGTGTTATGAGAGCCCAGGTTGCTCTGATAGTGGCCTTCAGCTCTTCTGCATTGTTGGGTCTGGCATATTGCATCTTCCTCTTCACAATACCCCATAGATTTTCTATGGGGTTAAGGTCAGGCGAGTTTGCTGGCCAATTAAGAACAGGGATACCATGGTCCTTAAACCAGGTACTGGTAGCTTTGGCACTGTGTGCAGGTGCCAAGTCCTGTTGGAAAATGAAATCTGCATCTCCATAAAGTTGGTCAGCAGCAGGAAGCATGAAGTGCTCTAAAACTTCCTGGTATACGGCTGTGTTGACCTTGGACCTCAGAAAACACAGTGGACCAACACCAGCAGATGACATGGCACCCCAAACCATCACTGACTGTGGAAACTTTACACTGGACCTCAAGCAACGTGGATTCTGTGCCTCTCCTCTCTTCCTCCAGACTCTGGGACCCTGATTTCCAAAGGAAATGCAAAATTTACTTTCATCAGAGAACATAACTTTGGACCACTCAGCAGCAGTCCAGTCGAGACGCTTCTGACGCTGTCTGTTGTTCAAGAGTGGCTTGACACAAGGAATGCGACAGCTGAAACCCATGTCTTGCATACGTCTGTGCGTAGTGGTTCTTGAAGCACTGACTCCAGCTGCAGTCCACTCTTTGTGAATCTCCCCCACATTTTTTAATGGGTTTTGTTTCACAATCCTCTCCAGGGTGCGGTTATCCCTATTGCTTGTACACTTTTTTCTACCACATCTTTTCCTTCCCTTCGCCTCTCTATTAATGTGCTTGGACACAGAGCTCTGTGAACAGCCAGCCTCTTTTGCAATTACCTTTTGTGTCTTGCCCTCCTTGTGCAAGGTGTCAATGGTCGTCTTTTGGACAACTGTCAAGTCAGCAGTCTTCCCCATGATTGTGTAGCCTACAGAACTAGACTGAGAGACCATTTAAAGGCCTTTGCAGGTGTTTTGAGTTAATTAGCTGATTAGAGTGTGGCACCAGGTGTCTTCAATATTGAACCTTTTCACAATATTCTAATTTTCTGAGATACTGAATTTGGGGTTTTCATTAGTTGTCACTTATAATCATCAAAATTAAAAGAAATAAACACTTGAAATATATCAGTCTGTGTGGAATGAATGTATACATTATACAAGTTTCACTTTTTGAATGGAATTAGTGAAATAAATCAACTTTTTGATGATATTCTAATTATATGACCAGCACCTGTACACAAGTATAACAGGCTTTTAGTGCAGTTTGTACTGAACAATGCAACACAGGAACACAGTTATAATGCAGGATGACACACAAACATCATACTCACGTAATTGACCTCCAGCACCTCCTTGCGCAGACGCATTTTAATAGCAAAGGCCTGAGCCCTCATGTGCTTCTGTCTCCTGAGGAAGCCCTCCTCATCTACACACACACACACACACAGTCTTTACCCACCGCTGTCTGCGGAGCAGCACTGATGTCTGTTATGATCCGCTGAGCGTCTCACCTGCTGCGCTCATGATGTCTAACCCGAGGAGCTGCGGGCCGCCGCTGAACACCTGCATGTCTTTGGGCTCCGTGTTTTCTCTCTGAGAGACACAAACATCACATCAGCACAGGCTTAGATAGACTGAACTGTGCTCAAAGAAGATCAAGAGACCTCGTCCTTGAGCCGTCGAGGGGAGCGTCTCACTTCTTCCTCATCTCCACCTTCATCTACGTCCTCGGGGTCAGGGGCTTCTGGGTAAAGCCTGTGAACGCTCTACACACACAAACACACACCTGTCAGGAGCGACTCGAGACACGCGTCATACCAGCAGTGGCTGCAGGAGCCGGACTCACGCTCAGAGATGCTCTGGACTGGAAGAGCTCATACGGATACAGGATCCGCTCGAAGTGAGAGCGCAGCAGCGACCCCACGCCCTTCCCGGCCGGAAAACCCATGCGGCTGCTGATCCTGGACCAGCGCTTCTCCTTACAGACCACCTCGAACCCTCCTTCTGCAGACACCAGCTGCACAGAGATCAGACCTGAGTTACACTTCACATTATAGCATCATGTTTACACACAAATGAGAGTGAATGCTAATTTTGAGCTACAGACAAAAAAGGTGAAAGATAGGTAATTAAGCCCTCGTCTAGTGATCCCAATGCTACAAATAGAAACTAAACATCTAAAATTATCTTTATTTGTGACCCTGGAGCACAAAACCAGTCATAAGGGTCAATTTTTGGAAATTGAGATGTATGCATCATCTGAAAGCTGAGTAAATAAGCTTTCCATTGATTATTTGGTTTTCTTACTTGAATGCTTTTGTTTAGATGTAAAATTAGAAAAGTAATGCACTATTTATTTCTTATATTTGTTTTTTTTGCATCTGTTCTTATTTTTAATAACAAAGATAAAATAAAAAATAGCTATATAGTAATAATAATTAAGAAAAGAACCGACTCTATCGACTTCAAACGGCTGCAGCTCAGTCATTTTTTATCCGATTCCAACACATCATACATAATTTTTCTTTTAATGGAGAATGTGAAAATATTAATAACTAATTTTTGAAAATATGCTCATTGTGACTCATTTTGCCAGCACAGGTCACATAAATGTTTATTGATGTAGTAACAGTTTTATAAAAGCAATACAACACAAAGTTAAAATGCTTAGCAGTTTATTCTGCTCACCGTTTAATTGATCACAAATACAGTAAAAATTATGAAATATTATTTTAATGTAAATCAGCTGTTTTCTATGTGAATATGTGTTAAACTGTAATTTATTTCTGTGCTCAAAGCTGTATTTTCAGCATCATTACTGTCACATGATCTTCAGAAATCATAATAATATGCTGCTCAAGAAACATTTCTGATTATTATCAATATTTAAAACAGTTGTGCTGCTAATATACATTAAATAGTGGGATAATCCTACAGATCTGGTGTCAGAAAATACGGTTTTCAAGCGGCAGTCTATGGAGCCATGGAATAAAAGAATTAAAAAAAAGGTAAATTTGATTTTATATTTCAAAATTCTGAGTTTATTCTCACAATTCCCAGATTATATCTCACAACTCTGATAAGGAACAACTCGTCATTCTCTCTCAGAATTGAAAAACTCACTATTTTTGAGTTATAAAGTCCGAATTAGGAGATACAAACTTGCATTTGTGAAAAAAAAAAGTCAGAATTGTGAGATAAAATGTTATCTAAAAATGTTAATAGTTATAGGTTTAACTAATATTTCGTGCTGTAACTGTAGGGCTAATACAATACGTCCCCTATGGGCTTCAGTGTGTTTAGATTTGAATTTTGACAGTTGGAGTTTGAATTTTGACAGTTGGAGTTTGACAGTTGGAGTCTGAATTTTGACAGTTGGAGTTTGAATTTTGACAGTTGGAGTTTGAATAGTCTTGGCTCATCTGAACATTCCGTCAATGTAAGTCTATGGTATTTTATGATGTTTAATCTTCAGTTTTATGAAAAGCTTAAGTCAGATCAGTCTGAAAAGATAAAGCACACTAAGTGAGATCAGTCTGAAGAGCCGGTTTGCCTCCACTAGTCACCAGCTCTGCGAGTGACATAATGTGAGGTCTGCTCTGACGGCTCATGCTGTTAGATGTGAGCGTGTGCATGTCACCTTGCTCAGCAGGTACAGGTCCAGCACTCTCCTCTCCACGTGAGGCAAGCGCAGCCTGCAGCCCTGCAGCTCCCAGAACTTGCTGATCCGGTCCAGGAAGTCCAGCTTGACTCTGGTAAGCGCCTGAGCGGACGAGACACCGGGTGAGACACTATCTCTGTTGATCATCACAGCTCTGAGCGACTGAACTCACCTCCAGCTCGTTGAGCCGCTGCACTCGAGGAGTGAAGCAGAAGCTGCGCACGTCACAGGCGAAGGGAGGCTGCCAGCCCTGAAACACACAGCACAGGCCTAACGTAAGCGCTTGCAGTTACACGGCTTGACCAGTGTGGCGCTGTAGACTGTAATCCAGCATCAGATGAGACTCAGGAGAAGATGACACACGAGTGTAAACACTGCTGTATAAACACACACTAATGGTGAGAAAGCAGCAGTTAAGAAAGCATGCGATGTGCATATGTTTGCTATAGAACTATTGTTTATTATTAGGTCAAATAAAGTGTTTTACTGTGGTGTTTACTCTGGTAAATCACTGTTATAGTACCTGCGGAGGTCTGATCTGCTGCTGTGCTGTGTTTTACTGTGGTGTTTACTCTGGTAAATCGCTGTTATAGTATCTGCGGAGGTCTGATCTGCTGCTGTACTGTGTTTTACTGTGGTGTTTACTCTGCGGAGGTCTGATCTGCTGCTGTACTGTGTTTTACTGTGGTGTTTACTCTGGTAAATCGCTGTTATAGTACCTGCGGAGGTCTGATCTGCTGCTGTGCTGTGTTTTACTGTGGTGTTTACTCTGGTAAATCGCCGTTATAGTACCTGCGGAGGTCTGATCTGCTGCTGTGCTGTGTTTTACTGTGGTGTTTACTCTGGTAAATCGCCGTTATAGTACCTGCGGAGGTCTGATCTGCTGCTGTGCTGTGTTTTACTGTGGTGTTTACTCTGGTAAATCGCCGTTATAGTACCTGCGGAGGTCTGATCTGCTGCTGTGCTGTGTTTTACTGTGGCGTTTACTCTGGTAAATCGCCGTTATAGTACCTGCGGAGGTCTGATCTGCTGCTGTACTGTGTTTTACTGTGGTGTTTACTCTGCGGAGGTCTGATCTGCTGCTGTACTGTGTTTTACTGTGGTGTTTACTCTGGTAAATCACTGTTATAGTACCTGCGGAGGTCTGATCTGCTGCTGTGCTGTGTTTTACTGTGGTGTTTACTCTGGTAAATCACTGTTATAGTACCTGCGGAGGTCTGATCTGCTGCTGTGCTGTGTTTTACTGTGGTGTTTACTCTGGTAAATCACTGTTATAGTACCTGCGGAGGTCTGATCTGCTGCTGTGCTGTGTTTTACTGTGGTGTTTACTCTGGTAAATCGCTGTTACAGTACCTGCGGAGGTCTGATCTGCTGCTGTGCTGTGTTTTACTGTGGTGTTTACTCTGGTAAATCGCCGTTATAGTACCTGCGGAGGTCTGATCTGCTGCTGTACTGTGTTTTACTGTGGTGTTTACTCTGGTAAATCGCCGTTATAGTACCTGCGGAGGTCTGATCTGCTGCTGTGCTGTGTTTTACTGTAGTGTTTACTCTGGTAAATTGCCGTTATAGTACCTGCGGAGGTCTGATCTGCTGCTGTGCTGTGTTTTACTGTAGTGTTTACTCTGGTAAATCGCCGTTATAGTACCTGCGGAGGTCTGATCTGCTGCTGTACTGTGGTGTTTACTCTGGTAAATCGCAGTTATAGTACCTGCGGAGGTCTGATCTGCTGCTGTGCTGTGTTTTACTGTGGTGTTTACTCTGGTAAATCGCCGTTATAGTACCTGCGGAGGTCTGATCTGCTGCTGTACTGTGTTTTACTGTGGTGTTTACTCTGGTAAATCGCAGTTATAGTACCTGCGGAGGTCTGATCTGCTGCTGTACTGTGTTTTACTGTGGTGTTTACTCTGGTAAATCGCCGTTATAGTACCTGCGGAGGTCTGATCTGCTGCTGTGCTGTGTTTTACTGTGGTGTTTACTCTGGTAAATCGCCGTTATAGTACCTGCGGAGGTCTGATCTGCTGCTGTGCTGTGTTTTACTGTGGTGTTTACTCTGGTAAATCGCCGTTATAGTACCTGCGGAGGTCTGATCTGCTGCTGTGCTGTGTTTTACTGTGGTGTTTACTCTGGTAAATCGCTGTTACAGTACCTGCGGAGGTCTGATCTGCTGCTGTGCTGTGTTTTACTGTGGTGTTTACTCTGGTAAATCGCTGGTACAGTACCTGCGGAGGTCTGATCTGCTGCTGTGCTGTGTTTTACTGTGGTGTTTACTCTGGTAAATCGCTGTTACAGTACCTGCGGAGGTCTGATCTGCTGCTGTGCTGTGTTTTACTGTGGTGTTTACTCTGGTAAATCGCCGTTATAGTACCTGCGGAGGTCTGATCTGCTGCTGTGCTGTGTTTTACTGTGGTGTTTACTCTGGTAAATCGCTGGTACAGTACCTGCGGAGGTCTGATCTGCTGCTGTGCTGTGTTTTACTGTGGTGTTTACTCTGGTAAATCGCCGTTATAGTACCTGCGGAGGTCTGATCTGCTGCTGTGCTGTGTTTTACTGTGGTGTTTACTCTGGTAAATCGCCGTGATCTGCTGCTGTGCTGTGTTTTACTGTGGTGTTTACTCTGGTAAATCGCCGTTATAGTACCTGCGGAGGTCTGATCTGCTGCTGTACTGTGTTTTACTGTGGTGTTTACTCTGGTAAATCGCCGTTATAGTACCTGCGGAGGTCTGATCTGCTGCTGTACTGTGTTTTACTGTGGTGTTTACTCTGGTAAATCGCCGTTATAGTACCTGCGGAGGTCTGATCTGCTGCTGTGCTGTGTTTTACTGTGGTGTTTACTCTGGTAAATCGCCGTTATAGTACCTGCGGAGGTCTGATCTGCTGCTGTACTGTGTTTTACTGTGGTGTTTACTCTGGTAAATCGCCGTTATAGTACCTGCGGAGGTCTGATCTGCTGCTGTACTGTGTTTTACTGTGGTGTTTACTCTGGTAAATCGCCGTTATAGTACCTGCGGAGGTCTGATCTGCTGCTGTGCTGTGTTTTACTGTGGTGTTTACTCTGGTAAATCGCCGTTATAGTACCTGCGGAGGTCTGATCTGCTGCTGTACTGTGTTTTACTGTGGTGTTTACTCTGGTAAATCGCCGTTACAGTCCCTGCGGAGGTCTGATCTGCTGCTGTACTGTGATTTACTGTGGTGTTTACTCTGGTAAATCGCCGTTACAGTCCCTGCGGAGGTCTGATCTGCTGCTGTACTGTGTTTTACTGTGGTGTTTACTCTGGTAAATCGCTGTTATAGTACCTGCGGAGGTCTGATCTGCTGCTGTACTGTGGTGTTTACTCTGGTAAATCGCCGTTATAGTACCTGCGGAGGTCTGATCTGCTGCTGTGCTGTGTTTTACTGTGGTGTTTACTCTGGTAAATCGCCGTTATAGTACCTGCGGAGGTCTGATCTGCTGCTTTACTGTGTTTTACTGTGGTGTTTACTCTGGTAAATCGCCGTTATAGTCCCTGCGGAGGTCTGATCTGCTGCTGTACTGTGTTTTACTGTGGTGTTTACTCTGGTAAATCGCCGTTATAGTCCCTGCGGAGGTCTGATCTGCTGCTGTGCTGTGTTTTACTGTGGTGTTTACTCTGGTAAATCGCTGGTACAGTACCTGCGGAGGTCTGATCTGCTGCTGTGCTGTGTTTTACTGTGGTGTTTACTCTGGTAAATCGCCGTTACAGTACCTGCGGAGGTCTGATCTGCTGCTGTGCTGTGTTTTACTGTGGTGTTTACTCTGGTAAATCGTCGTTACAGTACCTGCGGAGGTCTGATCTGCTGCTGTGCTGTGTTTTACTGTGGTGTTTACTCTGGTAAATCGTCGTTATAGTACCTGCGGAGGTCTGATCTGCTGCTGTGCTGTGTTTTACTGTGGTGTTTACTCTGGTAAATCGCCGTTATAGTCCCTGCGGAGGTCTGATCTGCTGCTGTGCTGTGTTTTACTGTGGTGTTTACTCTGGTAAATCGCCGTTATAGTCCCTGCGGAGGTCTGATCTGCTGCTGTGCTGTGTTTTACTGTGGTGTTTACTCTGGTAAATCGCTGTTATAGTACCTGCGGAGGTCTGATCTGCTGCTGTACTGTGTTTTACTGTGGTGTTTACTCTGGTAAATCGCTGTTATAGTACCTGCGGAGGTCTGATCTGCTGCTGTGCTGTGTTTTACTGTGGTGTTTACTCTGGTAAATCGCCGTTATAGTCCCTGCGGAGGTCTGATCTGCTGCTGTGCTGTGTTTTACTGTGGTGTTTACTCTGGTAAATCGCCGTTATAGTCCCTGCGGAGGTCTGATCTGCTGCTGTGCTGTGTTTTACTGTGGTGTTTACTCTGGTAAATCGCCGTTATAGTCCCTGCGGAGGTCTGATCTGCTGCTGTACTGTGTTTTACTGTGGTGTTTACTCTGGTAAATCGCCGGTACAGTACCTGCGGAGGTCTGATCTGCTGCTGTGCTGTGTTTTACTGTGGTGTTTACTCTGGTAAATCGCTGTTATAGTACCTGCGGAGGTCTGATCTGCTGCTGTGCTGTGTTTTACTGTGGTGTTTACTCTGGTAAATCGCTGGTACAGTACCTGCGGAGGTCTGATCTGCTGCTGTGCTGTGTTTTACTGTGGTGTTTACTCTGGTAAATCGCCGTTACAGTACCTGCGGAGGTCTGATCTGCTGCTGTGCTGTGTTTTACTGTGGTGTTTACTCTGGTAAATCGCCGTTACAGTACCTGCGGAGGTCTGATCTGCTGCTGTGCTGTGTTTTACTGTGGTGTTTACTCTGGTAAATCGTCGTTACAGTACCTGCGGAGGTCTGATCTGCTGCTGTGCTGTGTTTTACTGTGGTGTTTACTCTGGTAAATCGTCGTTACAGTACCTGCGGAGGTCTGATCTGCTGCTGTGCTGTGTTTTACTGTGGTGTTTACTCTGGTAAATCGTCGTTACAGTACCTGCGGAGGTCTGATCTGCTGCTGTGCTGTGTTTTACTGTGGTGTTTACTCTGGTAAATCGTCGGTACAGTACCTGCGGAGGTCTGATCTGCTGCTGTGCTGTGTTTTACTGTGGTGTTTACTCTGGTAAATCGTCGGTACAGTACCTGCGGAGGTCTGATCTGCTGCTGTGCTGTGTTTTACTGTGGTGTTTACTCTGGTAAATCGCCGTTACAGTCCCTGCGGAGGTCTGATCTGCTGCTGTACTGTGTTTTACTGTGGTGTTTACTCTGGTAAATCGTCGGTACAGTACCTGCGGAGGTCTGATCTGCTGCTGTGCTGTGTTTTACTGTGGTGTTTACTCTGGTAAATCGTCGTTACAGTACCTGCGGAGGTCTGATCTGCTGCTGTGCTGTGTTTTACTGTGGTGTTTACTCTGGTAAATCGTCGTTACAGTACCTGCGGAGGTCTGATCTGCTGCTGTGCTGTGTTTTACTGTGGTGTTTACTCTGGTAAATCGTCGTTACAGTAACTGCGGAGGTCTGATCTGCTGCTGTGCTGTGTTTTACTGTGGTGTTTACTCTGGTAAATCGCCGGTACAGTACCTGCGGAGGTCTGATCTGCTGCTGTGCTGTGTTTTACTGTGGTGTTTACTCTGGTAAATCGCCGTACAGTACCTGCGGAGGTCTGATCTGCTGCTGTGCTGTGTTTTACTGTGGTGTTTACTCTGGTAAATCGCGGAGGTCGTTACAGTACCTGCGGAGGTCTGATCTGCTGCTGTGCTGTGTTTTACTGTGGTGTTTACTCTGGTAAATCGCTCGCCTGTCTGCTGCTGTGCTGTGTTTTACTGTGGTGTTTACTCTGTTACCTGGTACGGAGGTCTGATCTGCTGCTGTGCTGTGTTTTACTGTGGTGTTTACTCTGGTAATTCGCCGTTACAGTACCTGCGGAGGTCTGATCTGCTGCTGTGCTGTGTTTTACTGTGGTGTTTACTCTGGTAAATCGCCGTTATAGTACCTGCGGAGGTCTGATCTGCTGCTGTGCTGTGTTTTACTGTGGTGTTTACTCTGGTAAATCGCTGGTACAGTACCTGCGGAGGTCTGATCTGCTGCTGTGCTGTGTTTTACTGTGGTGTTTACTCTGGTAAATCGCCGTTACAGTACCTGCGGAGGTCTGATCTGCTGCTGTGCTGTGTTTTACTGTGGTGTTTACTCTGGTAAATCGCCGTTATAGTACCTGCGGAGGTCTGATCTGCTGCTGTGCTGTGTTTTACTGTGGTGTTTACTCTGGTAAATCGCTGTTACAGTACCTGCGGAGGTCTGATCTGCTGCTGTGCTGTGTTTTACTGTGGTGTTTACTCTGTTAAATCGTAAGTACCTGCGGAGGTCTGATCTGCTGCTGTGCTGTGTTTTACTGTGGTGTTTACTCTGGTAAATCGCCGTTACAGCCTGCGGAGGTCTGATCTGCTGCTGTACTGTGTTTTACTGTGGTGTTTACTCTGGTAAATCGCCGTTACAGTCCCTGCGGAGGTCTGATCTGCTGCTGTACTGTGTTTTACTGTGGTGTTTACTCTGGTAAATCGCTGTTATAGTACCTGCGGAGGTCTGATCTGCTGCTGTGTACTGTGGTGTTTACTCTGGTAAATCGCCGTTATAGTACCTGCGGAGGTCTGATCTGCTGCTGTGCTGTGTTTTACTGTGGTGTTTACTCTGGTAAATCGCCGTTATAGTACCTGCGGAGGTCTGATCTGCTGCTTTACTGTGTTTTACTGTGGTGTTTACTCTGGTAAATCGCCGTTATAGTCCCTGCGGAGGTCTGATCTGCTGCTGTACTGTGTTTTACTGTGGTGTTTACTCTGGTAAATCGCCGTTATAGTCCCTGCGGAGGTCTGATCTGCTGCTGTGCTGTGTTTTACTGTGGTGTTTACTCTGGTAAATCGCTGGTACAGTACCTGCGGAGGTCTGATCTGCTGCTGTGCTGTGTTTTACTGTGGTGTTTACTCTGGTAAATCGTCGTTACAGTACCTGCGGAGGTCTGATCTGCTGCTGTGCTGTGTTTTACTGTGGTGTTTACTCTGGTAAATCGTCGTTACAGTACCTGCGGAGGTCTGATCTGCTGCTGTGCTGTGTTTTACTGTGGTGTTTACTCTGGTAAATCGCTGTTATAGTACCTGCGGAGGTCTGATCTGCTGCTGTGCTGTGTTTTACTGTGGTGTTTACTCTGTTAAATCGCTGGTACAGTACCTGCGGAGGTCTGATCTGCTGCTGTGCTGTGTTTTACTGTGGTGTTTACTCTGGTAAATCGCCGTTACAGTCCCTGCGGAGGTCTGATCTGCTGCTGTACTGTGTTTTACTGTGGTGTTTACTCTGGTAAATCGCCGTTACAGTCCCTGCGGAGGTCTGATCTGCTGCTGTACTGTGTTTTACTGTGGTGTTTACTCTGGTAAATCGCTGTTATAGTACCTGCGGAGGTCTGATCTGCTGCTGTACTGTGGTGTTTACTCTGGTAAATCGCCGTTATAGTACCTGCGGAGGTCTGATCTGCTGCTGTGCTGTGTTTTACTGTGGTGTTTACTCTGGTAAATCGCCGTTATAGTACCTGCGGAGGTCTGATCTGCTGCTTTACTGTGTTTTACTGTGGTGTTTACTCTGGTAAATCGCCGTTATAGTCCCTGCGGAGGTCTGATCTGCTGCTGTACTGTGTTTTACTGTGGTGTTTACTCTGGTAAATCGCCGTTATAGTCCCTGCGGAGGTCTGATCTGCTGCTGTGCTGTGTTTTACTGTGGTGTTTACTCTGGTAAATCGCTGGTACAGTACCTGCGGAGGTCTGATCTGCTGCTGTGCTGTGTTTTACTGTGGTGTTTACTCTGGTAAATCGTCCGTTACAGTACCTGCGGAGGTCTGATCTGCTGCTGTGCTGTGTTTTACTGTGGTGTTTACTCTGGTAAATCGTCGTTATAGTACCTGCGGAGGTCTGATCTGCTGCTGTGCTGTGTTTTACTGTGGTGTTTACTCTGGTAAATCGCCGTTATAGTCCCTGCGGAGGTCTGATCTGCTGCTGTGCTGTGTTTTACTGTGGTGTTTACTCTGGTAAATCGCCGTTATAGTCCCTGCGGAGGTCTGATCTGCTGCTGTGCTGTGTTTTACTGTGGTGTTTACTCTGGTAAATCGCTGGTACAGTACCTGCGGAGGTCTGATCTGCTGCTGTGCTGTGTTTTACTGTGGTGCTTACTCTGGTAAATCGCCGTTATAGTACCTGCGGAGGTCTGATCTGCTGCTGTGCTGTGTTTTACTGTGGTGTTTACTCTGGTAAATCGCCGTTACAGTACCTGCGGAGGTCTGATCTGCTGCTGTGCTGTGTTTTACTGTGGTGTTTACTCTGGTAAATCGCCGTTACAGTACCTGCGGAGGTCTGATCTGCTGCTGTACTGTGTTTTACTGTGGTGTTTACTCTGGTAAATCGCCGTTATAGTACCTGCGGAGGTCTGATCTGCTGCTGTGCTGTGTTTTACTGTGGTGTTTACTCTGGTAAATCGTCGTTATAGTACCTGCGGAGGTCTGATCTGCTGCTGTGCTGTGTTTTACTGTGGTGTTTACTCTGGTAAATCGCCGTTACAGTACCTGCGGAGGTCTGATCTGCTGCTGTGCTGTGTTTTACTGTGGTGTTTACTCTGGTAAATCGCCGTTACAGTACCTGCGGAGGTCTGATCTGCTGCTGTGCTGTGTTTTACTGTGGTGTTTACTCTGGTAAATCGCCGTTACAGTACCTGCGGAGGTCTGATCTGCTGCTGTGCTGTGTTTTACTGTGGTGTTTACTCTGGTAAATCGTCGTTACAGTACCTGCGGAGGTCTGATCTGCTGCTGTGCTGTGTTTTACTGTGGTGTTTACTCTGGTAAATCGCTGTTATAGTACCTGCGGAGGTCTGATCTGCTGCTGTGCTGTGTTTTACTGTGGTGTTTACTCTGGTAAATCGCCGTTACAGTACCTGCGGAGGTCTGATCTGCTGCTGTGCTGTGTTTTACTGTGGTGTTTACTCTGGTAAATCGTCGTTACAGTACCTGCGGAGGTCTGATCTGCTGCTGTGCTGTGTTTTACTGTGGTGTTTACTCTGGTAAATCGCTGTTATAGTACCTGCGGAGGTCTGATCTGCTGCTGTGCTGTGTTTTACTGTGGTGTTTACTCTGGTAAATCGCAGTTATAGTACCTGCGGAGGTCTGATCTGCTGCTGTGCTGTGTTTTACTGTGGTGTTTACTCTGGTAAATCGCCGTTATAGTACCTGCGGAGGTCTGATCTGCTGCTGTGCTGTGTTTTACTGTGGTGTTTACTCTGGTAAATCGCTGTTATAGTACCTGCGGAGGTCTGATCTGCTGCTGTGCTGTGTTTTACTGTGGTGTTTACTCTGTTAAATCGCCGTTATAGTACCTGCGGAGGTCTGATCTGCTGCTGTGCTGTGTTTTACTGTGGTGTTTACTCTGGTAAATCGCCGTTATAGTACCTGCGGAGGTCTGATCTGCTGCTGTGCTGTGTTTTACTGTGGTGTTTACTCTGGTAAATCGCCGTTATAGTACCTGCGGAGGTCTGATCTGCTGCTGTGCTGTGTTTTACTGTGGTGTTTACTCTGGTAAATCGCCGTTACAGTCCCTGCGGAGGTCTGATCTGCTGCTGTACTGTGTTTTACTGTGGTGTTTACTCTGGTAAATCGCCGTTACAGTCCCTGCGGAGGTCTGATCTGCTGCTGTACTGTGTTTTACTGTGGTGTTTACTCTGGTAAATCGCTGTTATAGTACCTGCGGAGGTCTGATCTGCTGCTGTACTGTGGTGTTTACTCTGGTAAATCGCCGTTATAGTACCTGCGGAGGTCTGATCTGCTGCTGTGCTGTGTTTTACTGTGGTGTTTACTCTGGTAAATCGCCGTTATAGTACCTGCGGAGGTCTGATCTGCTGCTTTACTGTGTTTTACTGTGGTGTTTACTCTGGTAAATCGCCGTTATAGTCCCTGCGGAGGTCTGATCTGCTGCTGTACTGTGTTTTACTGTGGTGTTTACTCTGGTAAATCGCCGTTATAGTCCCTGCGGAGGTCTGATCTGCTGCTGTGCTGTGTTTTACTGTGGTGTTTACTCTGGTAAATCGCTGGTACAGTACCTGCGGAGGTCTGATCTGCTGCTGTGCTGTGTTTTACTGTGGTGTTTACTCTGGTAAATCGTCGTTACAGTACCTGCGGAGGTCTGATCTGCTGCTGTGCTGTGTTTTACTGTGGTGTTTACTCTGGTAAATCGCCGTTATAGTCCCTGCGGAGGTCTGATCTGCTGCTGTGCTGTGTTTTACTGTGGTGTTTACTCTGGTAAATCGCCGTTATAGTCCCTGCGGAGGTCTGATCTGCTGCTGTGCTGTGTTTTACTGTGGTGTTTACTCTGGTAAATCGCTGGTACAGTACCTGCGGAGGTCTGATCTGCTGCTGTGCTGTGTTTTACTGTGGTGCTTTACTCTGGTAAATCGCCGTTATAGTACCTGCGGAGGTCTGATCTGCTGCTGTGCTGTGTTTTACTGTGGTGTTTACTCTGGTAAATCGCCGTTACAGTACCTGCGGAGGTCTGATCTGCTGCTGTGCTGTGTTTTACTGTGGTGTTTACTCTGGTAAATCGCCGTTACAGTACCTGCGGAGGTCTGATCTGCTGCTGTACTGTGTTTTACTGTGGTGTTTACTCTGGTAAATCGCCGTTATAGTACCTGCGGAGGTCTGATCTGCTGCTGTGCTGTGTTTTACTTCTGTGGTGTTTACTCTGGTAAATCGTCGTTATAGTACCTGCGGAGGTCTGATCTGCTGCTGTGCTGTGTTTTACTGTGGTGTTTACTCTGGTAAATCGCCGTTACAGTACCTGCGGAGGTCTGATCTGCTGCTGTGCTGTGTTTTACTGTGGTGTTTACTCTGGTAAATCGCCGTTACAGTACCTGCGGAGGTCTGATCTGCTGCTGTGCTGTGTTTTACTGTGGTGTTTACTCTGGTAAATCGCCGTTACAGTACCTGCGGAGGTCTGATCTGCTGCTGTGCTGTGTTTTACTGTGGTGTTTACTCTGGTAAATCGTCGTTACAGTACCTGCGGAGGTCTGATCTGCTGCTGTGCTGTGTTTTACTGTGGTGTTTACTCTGGTAAATCGTCGTTACAGTACCTGCGGAGGTCTGATCTGCTGCTGTGCTGTGTTTTACTGTGGTGTTTACTCTGGTAAATCGTCGTTACAGTACCTGCGGAGGTCTGATCTGCTGCTGTGCTGTGTTTTACTGTGGTGTTTACTCTGGTAAATCGTCGTTATAGTACCTGCGGAGGTCTGATCTGCTGCTGTGCTGTGTTTTACTGTGGTGTTTACTCTGGTAAATCGCGGTACAGTACCTGCGGAGGTCTGATCTGCTGCTGTGCTGTGTTTTACTGTGGTGTTTACTCTGGTAAATCGCCGGTACAGTACCTGCGGAGGTCTGATCCTGCTGTGCTGTGTTTTACTGTGGTGTTTACTCTGGTAAATCGTGTACCTGCGTCTGATCTGCTGCTGTGCTGTGTTTTACTGTGGTGTTTACTCTGGTAAATCGCTGTTATAGTACCTGCGGAGGTCTGATCTGCTGCTGTGCTGTGTTTTACTGTGGTGTTTACTCTGGTAAATCGCCGTTATAGTACCTGCGGAGGTCTGATCTGCTGCTGTGCTGTGTTTTACTGTGGTGTTTACTCTGGTAAATCGCCGTTATAGTACCTGCGGAGGTCTGATCTGCTGCTGTGCTGTGTTTTACTGTGGTGTTTACTCTGGTAAATCGCCGTTACAGTCCCTGCGGAGGTCTGATCTGCTGCTGTACTGTGTTTTACTGTGGTGTTTACTCTGGTAAATCGCCGTTACAGTACCTGCGGAGGTCTGATCTGCTGCTGTGCTGTGTTTTACTGTGGTGTTTACTCTGGTAAATCGCCGTTATAGTACCTGCGGAGGTCTGATCTGCTGCTGTACTGTGGTGTTTACTCTGGTAAATCGCCGTTACAGTACCTGCGGAGGTCTGATCTGCTGCTGTGCTGTGTTTTACTGTGGTGTTTACTCTGGTAAATCGCCGTTATAGTACCTGCGGAGGTCTGATCTGCTGCTTTGCTGTGTTTTACTGTGGTGTTTACTCTGGTAAATCGCCGTTATAGTACCTGCGGAGGTCTGATCTGCTGCTGTGCTGTGTTTTACTGTGGTGTTTACTCTGGTAAATCGCCGTTATAGTACCTGCGGAGGTCTGATCTGCTGCTGTGCTGTGTTTTACTGTGGTGTTTACTCTGGTAAATCGCCGTGCAGTACCTGCGGAGGTCTGATCTGCTGCTGTGCTGTGTTTTACTGTGGTGTTTACTCTGGTAAATCGCCGTTATAGTACCTGCGGAGGTCTGATCTGCTGCTGTGCTGTGTTTTACTGTGGTGTTTACTCTGGTAAATCGCGTTACAGTACCTGCGGAGGTCTGATCTGCTGCTGTGCTGTGTTTTACTGTGGTGTTTACTCTGGTAAATCGCCGTTATAGTACCTGCGGAGGTCTGATCTGCTGCTGTGCTGTGTTTTACTGTGGTGTTTACTCTGGTAAATCGCCGTTATAGTCCCTGCGGAGGTCTGATCTGCTGCTGTGCTGTGTTTTACTGTGGTGTTTACTCTGGTAAATCGCCGTTACAGTACCTGCGGAGGTCTGATCTGCTGCTGTGCTGTGTTTTACTGTGGTGTTTACTCTGGTAAATCGCCGTTATAGTACCTGCGGAGGTCTGATCTGCTGCTGTGCTGTGTTTTACTGTGGTGTTTACTCTGGTAAATCGCCGTTACAGTACCTGCGGAGGTCTGATCTGCTGCTGTGCTGTGTTTTACTGTGGTGTTTACTCTGGTAAATCGCCGTTATAGTACCTGCGGAGGTCTGATCTGCTGCTGTGCTGTGTTTTACTGTGGTGTTTACTCTGGTAAATCGCCGTTACAGTACCTGCGGAGGTCTGATCTGCTGCTGTGCTGTGTTTTACTGTGGTGTTTACTCTGGTAAATCGCCGTTATAGTACCTGCGGAGGTCTGATCTGCTGCTGTGCTGTGTTTTACTGTGGTGTTTACTCTGGTAAATCGCCGGTTACAGTACCTGCGGAGGTCTGATCTGCTGCTGTGCTGTGTTTTACTGTGGTGTTTACTCTGGTAAATCGCCGGTTACAGTACCTGCGGAGGTCTGATCTGCTGCTGTGCTGTGTTTTACTGTGGTGTTTACTCTGGTAAATCGTCGGTACAGTACCTGCGGAGGTCTGATCTGCTGCTGTGCTGTGTTTTACTGTGGTGTTTACTCTGGTAAATCGCCGTTACAGTACCTGCGGAGGTCTGATCTGCTGCTGTGCTGTGTTTTACTGTGGTGTTTACTCTGGTAAATCGTCCGTTACAGTACCTGCGGAGGTCTGATCTGCTGCTGTGCTGTGTTTTACTGTGGTGTTTACTCTGGTAAATCGTCGTTACAGTACCTGCGGAGGTCTGATCTGCTGCTGTGCTGTGTTTTACTGTGGTGTTTACTCTGGTAAATCGTCGTTACAGTACCTGCGGAGGTCTGATCTGCTGCTGTGCTGTGTTTTACTGTGGTGTTTACTCTGGTAAATCGCCGGTTACAGTACCTGCGGAGGTCTGATCTGCTGCTGTGCTGTGTTTTACTGTGGTGTTTACTCTGGTAAATCGCCGTTACAGTACCTGCGGAGGTCTGATCTGCTGCTGTGCTGTGTTTTACTGTGGTGTTTACTCTGGTAAATCGTCCGTTACAGTACCTGCGGAGGTCTGATCTGCTGCTGTGCTGTGTTTTACTGTGGTGTTTACTCTGGTAAATCGCCGTTACAGTACCTGCGGAGGTCTGATCTGCTGCTGTGCTGTGTTTTACTGTGGTGTTTACTCTGGTAAATCGCCGTTACAGTACCTGCGGAGGTCTGATCTGCTGCTGTGCTGTGTTTTACTGTGGTGTTTACTCTGGTAAATCGCGTGTCTATCTGATCTGTGCTGTGCTGTGTTTTACCTGGTAAATCGGAGGGAGGTCTGATCTGCTGCTGTGCTGTGTTTTACTGTGGTGTTTACTCTGGTAAATCGCCGTTACAGTACCTGCGGAGGTCTGATCTGCTGCTGTGCTGTGTTTTACTGTGGTGTTTACTCTGGTAAATCGCCGTTACAGTACCTGCGGAGGTCTGATCTGCTGCTGTGCTGTGTTTTACTGTGGTGTTTACTCTGGTAAATCGCCGTTACAGTACCTGCGGAGGTCTGATCTGCTGCTGTGCTGTGTTTTACTGTGGTGTTTACTCTGGTAAATCGCTGTTATAGTACCTGCGGAGGTCTGATCTGCTGCTGTGCTGTGTTTTACTGTGGTGTTTACTCTGGTAAATCGCTGTTATAGTACCTGCGGAGGTCTGATCTGCTGCTGTGCTGTGTTTTACTGTGGTGTTTACTCTGTTAAATCGCCGTTATAGTACCTGCGGAGGTCTGATCTGCTGCTGTGCTGTGTTTTACTGTGGTGTTTACTCTGGTAAATCGCCGTTACAGTACCTGCGGAGGTCTGATCTGCTGCTGTGCTGTGTTTTACTGTGGTGTTTACTCTGGTAAATCGCCGTTACAGTCCCTGCGGAGGTCTGATCTGCTGCTGTGCTGTGTTTTACTGTGTTTTACTGTGGTGTTTACTCTGGTAAATCGCTGTTATAGTACCTGCGGAGGTCTGATCTGCTGCTGTGCTGTGTTTTACTGTGGTGTTTACTCTGGTAAATCGCCGTTATAGTACCTGCGGAGGTCTGATCTGCTGCTGTGCTGTGTTTTACTGTGGTGTTTACTCTGGTAAATCGCCGTTATAGTACCCTGCGGAGGTCTGATCTGCTGCTGTGCTGTGTTTTACTGTGGTGTTTACTCTGGTAAATCGCCGTTATAGTACCTGCGGAGGTCTGATCTGCTGCTGTACTGTGTTTTACTGTGGTGTTTACTCTGGTAAATCGCCGTTATAGTACCTGCGGAGGTCTGATCTGCTGCTGTGCTGTGTTTTACTGTGGTGTTTACTCTGGTAAATCGCCGTTATAGTACCTGCGGAGGTCTGATCTGCTGCTGTGCTGTGTTTTACTGTGGTGTTTACTCTGGTAAATCGCCGTTACAGTACCTGCGGAGGTCTGATCTGCTGCTGTGCTGTGTTTTACTGTGGTGTTTACTCTGGTAAATCGCCGTTATAGTCCTGCGGAGGTCTGATCTGCTGCTGTGCTGTGTTTTACTGTGGTGTTTACTCTGGTAAATCGCCGTTATAGTACCTGCGGAGGTCTGATCTGCTGCTGTGCTGTGTTTTACTGTGGTGTTTACTCTGGTAAATCGCCGTTATAGTCCCTGCGGAGGTCTGATCTGCTGCTGTGCTGTGTTTTACTGTGGTGTTTACTCTGGTAAATCGCCGTTATAGTCCCTGCGGAGGTCTGATCTGCTGCTGTGCTGTGTTTTACTGTGGTGTTTACTCTGGTAAATCGCTGGTACAGTACCTGCGGAGGTCTGATCTGCTGCTGTGCTGTGTTTTACTGTGGTGCTTACTCTGGTAAATCGCCGTTATAGTACCTGCGGAGGTCTGATCTGCTGCTGTGCTGTGTTTTACTGTGGTGTTTACTCTGGTAAATCGCCGTTACAGTACCTGCGGAGGTCTGATCTGCTGCTGTGCTGTGTTTTACTGTGGTGTTTACTCTGGTAAATCGCCGTTACAGTACCTGCGGAGGTCTGATCTGCTGCTGTGCTGTGTTTTACTGTGGTGTTTACTCTGGTAAATCGCCGTTATAGTACCTGCGGAGGTCTGATCTGCTGCTGTGCTGTGTTTTACTGTGGTGTTTACTCTGGTAAATCGTCGTTATAGTACCTGCGGAGGTCTGATCTGCTGCTGTGCTGTGTTTTACTGTGGTGTTTACTCTGGTAAATCGCCGTTACAGTACCTGCGGAGGTCTGATCTGCTGCTGTGCTGTGTTTTACTGTGGTGTTTACTCTGGTAAATCGCCGTTACAGTACCTGCGGAGGTCTGATCTGCTGCTGTGCTGTGTTTTACTGTGGTGTTTACTCTGGTAAATCGCCGTTACAGTACCTGCGGAGGTCTGATCTGCTGCTGTGCTGTGTTTTACTGTGGTGTTTACTCTGGTAAATCGCCGTTACAGTACCTGCGGAGGTCTGATCTGCTGCTGTGCTGTGTTTTACTGTGGTGTTTACTCTGGTAAATCGCCGTTATAGTACCTGCGGAGGTCTGATCTGCTGCTGTGCTGTGTTTTACTGTGGTGTTTACTCTGGTAAATCGTCGTTACAGTACCTGCGGAGGTCTGATCTGCTGCTGTGCTGTGTTTTACTGTGGTGTTTACTCTGGTAAATCGTCGTTACAGTACCTGCGGAGGTCTGATCTGCTGCTGTGCTGTGTTTTACTGTGGTGTTTACTCTGGTAAATCGTCCGTTACAGTACCTGCGGAGGTCTGATCTGCTGCTGTGCTGTGTTTTACTGTGGTGTTTACTCTGGTAAATCGTCCGTTATAGTACCTGCGGAGGTCTGATCTGCTGCTGTGCTGTGTTTTACTGTGGTGTTTACTCTGGTAAATCGCCGGTTACAGTACCTGCGGAGGTCTGATCTGCTGCTGTGCTGTGTTTTACTGTGGTGTTTACTCTGGTAAATCGCCGTTACAGTACCTGCGGAGGTCTGATCTGCTGCTGTGCTGTGTTTTACTGTGGTGTTTACTCTGGTAAATCGCCGTTACAGTACCTGCGGAGGTCTGATCTGCTGCTGTGCTGTGTTTTACTGTGGTGTTTACTCTGGTAAATCGCCGTTATAGTACCTGCGGAGGTCTGATCTGCTGCTGTGCTGTGTTTTACTGTGGTGTTTACTCTGGTAAATCGCCGTTATAGTACCTGCGGAGGTCTGATCTGCTGCTGTGCTGTGTTTTACTGTGGTGTTTACTCTGGTAAATCGTCGTTATAGTACCTGCGGAGGTCTGATCTGCTGCTGTGCTGTGTTTTACTGTGGTGTTTACTCTGGTAAATCGCCGTTACAGTACCTGCGGAGGTCTGATCTGCTGCTGTGCTGTGTTTTACTGTGGTGTTTACTCTGGTAAATCGCCGTTACAGTACCTGCGGAGGTCTGATCTGCTGCTGTGCTGTGTTTTACTGTGGTGTTTACTCTGGTAAATCGCCGTTACAGTACCTGCGGAGGTCTGATCTGCTGCTGTGCTGTGTTTTACTGTGGTGTTTACTCTGGTAAATCGCCGTTACAGTACCTGCGGAGGTCTGATCTGCTGCTGTGCTGTGTTTTACTGTGGTGTTTACTCTGGTAAATCGCCGTTATAGTACCTGCGGAGGTCTGATCTGCTGCTGTGCTGTGTTTTACTGTGGTGTTTACTCTGGTAAATCGTCGTTACAGTACCTGCGGAGGTCTGATCTGCTGCTGTGCTGTGTTTTACTGTGGTGTTTACTCTGGTAAATCGTCCGTTACAGTACCTGCGGAGGTCTGATCTGCTGCTGTGCTGTGTTTTACTGTGGTGTTTACTCTGGTAAATCGTCCGTTACAGTACCTGCGGAGGTCTGATCTGCTGCTGTGCTGTGTTTTACTGTGGTGTTTACTCTGGTAAATCGTCGTTATAGTACCTGCGGAGGTCTGATCTGCTGCTGTGCTGTGTTTTACTGTGGTGTTTACTCTGGTAAATCGCCGGTTACAGTACCTGCGGAGGTCTGATCTGCTGCTGTGCTGTGTTTTACTGTGGTGTTTACTCTGGTAAATCGCCGTTACAGTACCTGCGGAGGTCTGATCTGCTGCTGTGCTGTGTTTTACTGTGGTGTTTACTCTGGTAAATCGCCGTTACAGTACCTGCGGAGGTCTGATCTGCTGCTGTGCTGTGTTTTACTGTGGTGTTTACTCTGGTAAATCGCCGTTATAGTACCTGCGGAGGTCTGATCTGCTGCTGTGCTGTGTTTTACTGTGGTGTTTACTCTGGTAAATCGGTTAGTACCTGCGGAGGTCTGATCTGCTGCTGTGCTGTGTTTTACTGTGGTGTTTACTCTGGTAAATCGCTGTTATAGTACCTGCGGAGGTCTGATCTGCTGCTGTGCTGTGTTTTACTGTGGTGTTTACTCTGGTAAATCGCCGTTATAGTACCTGCGGAGGTCTGATCTGCTGCTGTGCTGTGTTTTACTGTGGTGTTTACTCTGGTAAATCGCCGTTATAGTACCTGCGGAGGTCTGATCTGCTGCTGTGCTGTGTTTTACTGTGGTGTTTACTCTGGTAAATCGCCGTTATAGTACCTGCGGAGGTCTGATCTGCTGCTGTGCTGTGTTTTACTGTGGTGTTTACTCTGGTAAATCGCCGTTACAGTACCTGCGGAGGTCTGATCTGCTGCTGTGCTGTGTTTTA
Source organism: Schizothorax lantsangensis (assembly GCA_027422415.1). NCBI lineage: Eukaryota > Metazoa > Chordata > Actinopteri > Cypriniformes > Cyprinidae > Schizothorax > Schizothorax lantsangensis. The sequence continues at coordinate 117,259 of JAPDDO010000444.1, forward strand.
CTGTGGTGTTTACTCTGGTAAATCGCCGTTATAGTACCTGCGGAGGTCTGATCTGCTGCTGTGCTGTGTTTTACTGTGGTGTTTACTCTGGTAAATCGCCGTTACAGTACCTGCGGAGGTCTGATCTGCTGCTGTGCTGTGTTTTACTGTGGTGTTTACTCTGGTAAATCGCCGTTACAGTACCTGCGGAGGTCTGATCTGCTGCTGTGCTGTGTTTTACTGTGGTGTTTACTCTGGTAAATAGCTGTTACAGTACCTGCGGAGGTCTGATCTGCTGCTGTGCTGTGTTTTACTGTGGTGCTTACTCTGGTAAATCGCCGTTACAGTACCTGCGGAGGTCTGATCTGCTGCTGTGCTGTGTTTTACTGTGGTGTTTACTCTGGTAAATCGCCGTTACAGTACCTGCGGAGGTCTGATCTGCTGCTGTGCTGTGTTTTACTGTGGTGTTTACTCTGGTAAATCGCCGTTATAGTCCCTGCGGAGGTCTGATCTGCTGCTGTGCTGTGTTTTACTGTGGTGTTTACTCTGGTAAATCGCCGTTACAGTACCTGCGGAGGTCTGATCTGCTGCTGTGCTGTGTTTTACTGTGGTGTTTACTCTGTTAAATCGCCGTTACAGTACCTGCGGAGGTCTGATCTGCTGCTGTGCTGTGTTTTACTGTGGTGTTTACTCTGGTAAATCGCTGTTATAGTACCTGCGGAGGTCTGATCTGCTGCTGTGCTGTGTTTTACTGTGGTGTTTACTCTGTTAAATCGCTGTTACAGTACCTGCGGAGGTCTGATCTGCTGCTGTGCTGTGTTTTACTGTGGTGTTTACTCTGGTAAATCGCCGTTACAGTACCTGCGGAGGTCTGATCTGCTGCTGTGCTGTGTTTTACTGTGGTGTTTACTCTGGTAAATCGCCGTTACAGTACCTGCGGAGGTCTGATCTGCTGCTGTGCTGTGTTTTACTGTGGTGTTTACTCTGGTAAATCGCCGTTACAGTACCTGCGGAGGTCTGATCTGCTGCTGTGCTGTGTTTTACTGTGGTGTTTACTCTGGTAAATCGCCGTTACAGTACCTGCGGAGGTCTGATCTGCTGCTGTGCTGTGTTTTACTGTGGTGTTTACTCTGTTAAATCGCTGTTATAGTACCTGCGGAGGTCTGATCTGCTGCTGTGCTGTGTTTTACTGTGGTGTTTACTCTGTTAAATCGCTGTTATAGTACCTGCGGAGGTCTGATCTGCTGCTGTGCTATGTTTTACTGTGGTGTTTACTCTGTTAAATCGCTGTTACAGTACCTGCGGAGGTCTGATCTGCTGCTGTGCTGTGTTTTACTCTGTTAAATCGGTGTACCTGCGGAGGTCTGATCTGCTGCTGTGCTGTGTTTTACTGTGGTGTTTACTCTGGTAAATCGCCGTACCTGCGGAGGTCTGATCTGCTGCTGTGCTGTGTTTTACTGTGGTGTTTACTCTGCGGAGGTCTGATCTGCTGCTGTGCTGTGTTTTACTGTGGTGTTTACTCTGGTAAATCGCTGTACAGTACCTGCGGAGGTCTGATCTGCTGCTGTGCTGTGTTTTACTGTGGTGTTTACTCTGGTAAATCGCGTTATAGTACCTGCGGAGGTCTGATCTGCTGCTGTGCTGTGTTTTACTGTGGTGTTTACTCTGGTAAATCGCCGGTACAGTACCTGCGGAGGTCTGATCTGCTGCTGTGCTGTGTTTTACTGTGGTGTTTACTCTGGTAAATCGCCGTTACAGTACCTGCGGAGGTCTGATCTGCTGCTGTGCTGTGTTTTACTGTGGTGTTTACTCTGGTAAATCGCCGTTACAGTACCTGCGGAGGTCTGATCTGCTGCTGTGCTGTTTTTACTGTGGTGTTTACTCTGGTAAATCGTCGTTAAGTACCTGCGGAGGTCTGATCTGCTGCTGTGCTGTGTTTTACTGTGGTGTTTACTCTGGTAAATCGCCGTTATAGTACCTGCGGAGGTCTGATCTGCTGCTGTGCTGTGTTTTACTGTGGTGTTTACTCTGGTAAATCGCCGTTACAGTACCTGCGGAGGTCTGATCTGCTGCTGTGCTGTGTTTTACTGTGGTGTTTACTCTGGTAAATCGCCGTTACAGTACCTGCGGAGGTCTGATCTGCTGCTGTGCTGTGTTTTACTGTGGTGTTTACTCTGGTAAATCGCCGTTACAGTACCTGCGGAGGTCTGATCTGCTGCTGTGCTGTGTTTTACTGTGGTGTTTACTCTGGTAAATCGCCGTTACAGTACCTGCGGAGGTCTGATCTGCTGCTGTGCTGTGTTTTACTGTGGTGTTTACTCTGGTAAATCGTCGTTACAGTACCTGCGGAGGTCTGATCTGCTGCTGTGCTGTGTTTTACTGTGGTGTTTACTCTGGTAAATCGTCGTTATAGTACCTGCGGAGGTCTGATCTGCTGCTGTGCTGTGTTTTACTGTGGTGTTTACTCTGGTAAATCGTCGTTACAGTACCTGCGGAGGTCTGATCTGCTGCTGTGCTGTGTTTTACTGTGGTGTTTACTCTGGTAAATCGTCGTTACAGTACCTGCGGAGGTCTGATCTGCTGCTGTGCTGTGTTTTACTGTGGTGTTTACTCTGGTAAATCGCCGGTACAGTACCTGCGGAGGTCTGATCTGCTGCTGTGCTGTGTTTTACTGTGGTGTTTACTCTGGTAAATCGCCGTTACAGTACCTGCGGAGGTCTGATCTGCTGCTGTGCTGTGTTTTACTGTGGTGTTTACTCTGGTAAATCGCCGTTACAGTACCTGCGGAGGTCTGATCTGCTGCTGTGCTGTGTTTTACTGTGGTGTTTACTCTGGTAAATCGCCGTACAGTATGCGGAGTCTGACCTGCGGCTGTGTTTTAGGTGTTTACTGATCGCCGTTACAGCTGCGGAGGTGTGCTGTGTTTTTTTACTGTGGTGTTTACTCTGGTAAATCGCTTATAGTACCTGCGGAGGTCATCTGTGCTGTGCTGTGTTTTACTGTGGTTTTACTGGTAAATCGGAGTACCTGCGGAGGTCTGATCTGCTGCTGTGCTGTGTTTTACTGTGGTGTTTACTCTGGTAAATCGCTGTTATAGTACCTGCGGAGGTCTGATCTGCTGCTGTGCTGTGTTTTACTGTGGTGTTTACTCTGGTAAATCGCCGTTATAGTACCTGCGGAGGTCTGATCTGCTGCTGTGCTGTGTTTTACTGTGGTGTTTACTCTGGTAAATCGCCGTTATAGTACCTGCGGAGGTCTGATCTGCTGCTGTGCTGTGTTTTACTGTGGTGTTTACTCTGGTAAATCGCCGTTATAGTACCTGCGGAGGTCTGATCTGCTGCTGTGCTGTGTTTTACTGTGGTGTTTACTCTGGTAAATCGCCGTTACAGTACCTGCGGAGGTCTGATCTGCTGCTGTGCTGTGTTTTACTGTGGTGTTTACTCTGGTAAATCGCCGTTATAGTACCTGCGGAGGTCTGATCTGCTGCTGTGCTGTGTTTTACTGTGGTGTTTACTCTGGTAAATCGCCGTTACAGTACCTGCGGAGGTCTGATCTGCTGCTGTGCTGTGTTTTACTGTGGTGTTTACTCTGGTAAATCGCCGTTACAGTACCTGCGGAGGTCTGATCTGCTGCTGTGCTGTGTTTTACTGTGGTGTTTACTCTGGTAAATAGCTGTTACAGTACCTGCGGAGGTCTGATCTGCTGCTGTGCTGTGTTTTACTGTGGTGCTTACTCTGGTAAATCGCCGTTACAGTACCTGCGGAGGTCTGATCTGCTGCTGTGCTGTGTTTTACTGTGGTGTTTACTCTGGTAAATCGCCGTTACAGTACCTGCGGAGGTCTGATCTGCTGCTGTGCTGTGTTTTACTGTGGTGTTTACTCTGGTAAATCGCCGTTATAGTCCCTGCGGAGGTCTGATCTGCTGCTGTGCTGTGTTTTACTGTGGTGTTTACTCTGGTAAATCGCCGTTACAGTACCTGCGGAGGTCTGATCTGCTGCTGTGCTGTGTTTTACTGTGGTGTTTACTCTGTTAAATCGCCGTTACAGTACCTGCGGAGGTCTGATCTGCTGCTGTGCTGTGTTTTACTGTGGTGTTTACTCTGGTAAATCGCTGTTATAGTACCTGCGGAGGTCTGATCTGCTGCTGTGCTGTGTTTTTACTGTGGTGTTTACTCTGTTAAATCGCCGTTACAGTACCTGCGGAGGTCTGATCTGCTGCTGTGCTGTGTTTTACTGTGGTGTTTACTCTGTTAAATCGCTGTTATAGTACCTGCGGAGGTCTGATCTGCTGCTGTGCTGTGTTTTACTGTGGTGTTTACTCTGGTAAATCGCCGGTACAGTACCTGCGGAGGTCTGATCTGCTGCTGTGCTGTGTTTTACTGTGGTGTTTACTCTGGTAAATCGCCGGTACAGTACCTGCGGAGGTCTGATCTGCTGCTGTGCTGTGTTTTACTGTGGTGTTTACTCTGGTAAATCGCTGGTACAGTACCTGCGGAGGTCGGATCTTGCTACAGTCCCTGCGGAGGTCTGATCTGCTGCTGTGCTGTGTTTTACTGTGGTGTTTACTCTGGTAAATCGCCGTACAGTACCTGCGGAGGTCTGATCTGCTGCTGTGCTGTGTTTTTACTGTGGTGTTTACTCTGTTAAATCGCCGTTACAGTACCTGCGGAGGTCTGATCTGCTGCTGTGCTGTGTTTTACTGTGGTGTTTACTCTGTAAATCGCTGTTATAGTACCTGCGGAGGTCTGATCTGCTGCTGTGCTGTGTTTTACTGTGGTGTTTACTCTGTTAAATCGCTGTTAAGTACCTGCGGAGGTCTGATCTGCTGCTGTGCTATTTTTACTGTGGTGTTACTCTGTTAAATCGCTGTTACAGTACCTGCGGAGGTCTGATCTGCTGCTGTACTGTGTTTTACTGTGGGTTTTACTACTCTGTTAAATCGCTGTTATAGTACCTGCGGAGGTCTGATCTGCTGCTGTGCTGTGTTTTACTGTGGTGTTTACTCTGGTAAATCGCCGGTACAGTACCTGCGGAGGTCTGATCTGCTGCTGTGCTGTGTTTTACTGTGGTGTTTACTCTGGTAAATCGCCGGTACAGTACCTGCGGAGGTCTGATCTGCTGCTGTGCTGTGTTTTACTGTGGTGTTTACTCTGGTAAATCGCCGGTACAGTACCTGCGGAGGTCTGATCTGCTGCTGTGCTGTGTTTTACTGTGGTGTTTACTCTGGTAAATCGCCGGTACAGTACCTGCGGAGGTCTGATCTGCTGCTGTGCTGTGTTTTACTGTGGTGTTTACTCTGGTAAATCGCCGTTACAGTACCTGCGGAGGTCTGATCTGCTGCTGTGCTGTGTTTTACTGTGTGTGTTACTCTGGTAAATCGCCGTTATAGTACCTGCGGAGGTCTGATCTGCTGCTGTGCTGTGTTTTACTGTGGTGTTTACTCTGGTAAATCGCCGTTATAGTACCTGCGGAGGTCTGATCTGCTGCTGTGCTGTGTTTACACTGTGTGTTTACTCTGGTAAATCGTCGTTATAGTACCTGCGGAGGTCTGATCTGCTGCTGTGCTGTGTTTTACTGTGGTGTTTACTCTGGTAAATCGTCGTTACAGTACCTGCGGAGGTCTGATCTGCTGCTGTGCTGTGTTTTAACTGTGGTGTTTACTCTGGTAAATCGTCGTTACAGTACCTGCGGAGGTCTGATCTGCTGCTGTGCTGTGTTTTACTGTGGTGTTTACTCTGGTAAATCGTCGTTACAGTACCTGCGGAGGTCTGATCTGCTGCTGTGCTGTGTTTTACTGTGGTGTTTACTCTGGTAAATCGTCGTTACAGTACCTGCGGAGGTCTGATCTGCTGCTGTGCTGTGTTTTTACTGTTGTGTTACTCTGGTAAATCGTCGTTATAGTACCTGCGGAGGTCTGATCTGCTGCTGTGCTGTGTTTACTGTGGTGTTTACTCTGGTAAATCGCCGGTACAGTACCTGCGGAGGTCTGATCTGCTGCTGTGCTGTGTTTTACTGTGTGTTTACTCTGGTAAATCGCCGGTACAGTACCTGCGGAGGTCTGATCTGCTGCTGTGCTGTGTTTTACTGTGGTGTTTACTCTGGTAAATCGCCGTTACAGTACCTGCGGAGGTCTGATCTGCTGCTGTGCTGTGTTTTACTGTGGTGTTTACTCTGGTAAATCGCGTTTTATAGTACCTGCGGAGGTCTGATCTGCTGCTGTGCTGTGTTTTACTGTGGTGTTTACTCTGGTAAATCGCTGTTACAGTACCTGCGGAGGTCTGATCTGCTGCTGTGCTGTGTTTTACTGTGGTGTTTACTCTGGTAAATCGCTGTTATAGTACCTGCGGAGGTCTGATCTGCTGCTGTGCTGTGTTTTACTGTGGTGTTTACTCTGGTAAATCGCCGTTATAGTACCTGCGGAGGTCTGATCTGCTGCTGTGCTGTGTTTTACTGTGGTGTTTACTCTGGTAAATCGCCGTTATAGTACCTGCGGAGGTCTGATCTGCTGCTGTGCTGTGTTTTACTGTGGTGTTTACTCTGGTAAATCGCCGTTATAGTACCTGCGGAGGTCTGATCTGCTGCTGTGCTGTGTTTTACTGTGGTGTTTACTCTGGTAAATCGCCGTTACAGTACCTGCGGAGGTCTGATCTGCTGCTGTGCTGTGTTTTACTGTGGTGTTTACTCTGGTAAATCGCCGTTATAGTACCTGCGGAGGTCTGATCTGCTGCTGTGCTGTGTTTTACTGTGGTGTTTACTCTGGTAAATCGCCGTTACAGTACCTGCGGAGGTCTGATCTGCTGCTGTGCTGTGTTTTACTGTGGTGTTTACTCTGGTAAATCGCCGTTACAGTACCTGCGGAGGTCTGATCTGCTGCTGTGCTGTGTTTTACTGTGGTGTTTACTCTGGTAAATAGCTGTTACAGTACCTGCGGAGGTCTGATCTGCTGCTGTGCTGTGTTTTACTGTGGTGCTTACTCTGGTAAATCGCCGTTACAGTACCTGCGGAGGTCTGATCTGCTGCTGTGCTGTGTTTTACTGTGGTGTTTACTCTGGTAAATCGCCGTTACAGTACCTGCGGAGGTCTGATCTGCTGCTGTGCTGTGTTTTACTGTGGTGTTTACTCTGGTAAATCGCCGTTATAGTCCCTGCGGAGGTCTGATCTGCTGCTGTGCTGTGTTTTACTGTGTGTTTTACTCTGGTAAATCGCCGTTAACAGTACCTGCGGAGGTCTGATCTGCTGCTGTGCTGTGTTTTACTGTGGTGTTTACTCTGTTAAATCGCCGTTACAGTACCTGCGGAGGTCTGATCTGCTGCTGTGCTGTGTTTTACTGTGGTGTTTACTCTGGTAAATCGCCGTTATAGTACCTGCGGAGGTCTGATCTGCTGCTGTACTGTGTTTTACTGTGGTGTTTACTCTGTTAAATCGCTGTTATAGTCCCTGCGGAGGTCTGATCTGCTGCTGTGCTGTGTTTTACTGTGGTGTTTACTCTGTTAAATCGCTGTTATAGTCCCTGCGGAGGTCTGATCTGCTGCTGTGCTGTGTTTTACTGTGGTGTTTACTCTGTTAAATCGCCGTTACAGTACCTGCGGAGGTCTGATCTGCTGCTGTGCTGTGTTTTACTGTGGTGTTTACTCTGGTAAATCGCCGTTATAGTCCCTGCGGAGGTCTGATCTGCTGCTGTGCTGTGTTTTACTGTGGTGTTTACTCTGGTAAATCGCCGTTACAGTACCTGCGGAGGTCTGATCTGCTGCTGTGCTGTGTTTTACTGTGGTGTTTACTCTGTTAAATCGCCGTTACAGTACCTGCGGAGGTCTGATCTGCTGCTGTGCTGTGTTTTACTGTGGTGTTTACTCTGTTAAATCGCTGTTATAGTACCTGCGGAGGTCTGATCTGCTGCTGTGCTGTGTTTTACTGTGGTGTTTACTCTGTTAAATCGCTGTTATAGTCCCTGCGGAGGTCTGATCTGCTGCTGTGCTGTGTTTTACTGTGGTGTTTACTCTGTTAAATCGCTGTTATAGTACCTGCGGAGGTCTGATCTGCTGCTGTGCTATGTTTTACTGTGGTGTTTACTCTGTTAAATCGCTGTTACAGTACCTGCGGAGGTCTGATCTGCTGCTGTACTGTGTTTTACTGTGGTGTTTACTCTGTTAAATCGCTGTTATAGTACCTGCGGAGGTCTGATCTGCTGCTGTGCTGTGTTTTACTGTGGTGTTTACTCTGGTAAATCGCCGGTACAGTACCTGCGGAGGTCTGATCTGCTGCTGTGCTGTGTTTTACTGTGGTGTTTACTCTGGTAAATCGCCGGTACAGTACCTGCGGAGGTCTGATCTGCTGCTGTGCTGTGTTTTACTGTGGTGTTTACTCTGGTAAATCGCTGGTACAGTACCTGCGGAGGTCGGATCTTGCAGAGGCCCGTGTTCTCGGCGATCTCCCGGATCTTGTGGATGAAGCTGAACGGGTCGCTGAAGTCCTGCCAGCTGGGCTCGAACACCGGACACTCCGGCGGAGCCTGGAACTCGCGGAACAGCGCCATGAGTCACTGCTGCGCCTCAGATCTTCATCAGCGGCTCGCTCTGATCAAACACGAAGCGGCTTCAGACGGGCGATGTGTCCGTGTTTACTCCGAGAGAAGCGCGCCGAACACTAGCTGCTCCGCCGCGGGTCTCTTCAGCTCTCTCCCGCGCTCCGGCGAGCATATCCGTCCGCTGTCCGTCAAATACAGCGGGGTTAATACTGTAATAATCACACAAACACCGTTAGCCTCTTCTGCTATCCTCTCCGGAAGTGTTAGCTTTCTCCTTCCTGCCGCTGTACTTCCGCTCTAACAAACACAACAAAACACTAGTGATGTTCGGTTTTTGAACGAATCGTTCATTTGAGCCGGTTCACAGGAAGTAAACGGTCGAGCCGAAGTATGCCGAGGATTACCGAAGATTCGACAAGAACCGAATGAGCTGTGACGAAGTATGCCGAGGATTACCGAAGACTCAAACAAGAACCGAATGAGCCGTGGCGAAGTTTGCCGAGGATTACCGAAGTCTCTGATGAGTGAGTTAACGATACTGTGCAAGCCTGAGGCGCGTGCTGGAAATATGCTTATTATTTTTACTGTTATTAATCTACATTTTATTAAAACCTGCAAAAACCTTTCTGTTGAGTGATGTAAATACATTTTACAATAGTTTATTGTGCATGCATATTATATTTAAAATTGCCTAAGCAAAATCAAGGAGCTTATAAGACTAGTTGAATCGGCTTTTTGAATCGGTTCAATGAACCGAGCTGTCCGAAAAGAACCGGTTCGCGGAAATGAATCGGACTTTGCATCAACAACAAAACACACATGAAAATTTTGGGGTATTTATTGGTAATAATTAAAATAATAATAATTTATGGTAATAATCAAACAGCATAATGCTTTATCAAGATAAATCATAAGAGAATTGAATGCCCAACACTGTAATTAAGGTAATAAAAACACTAATAATAAAGAGAACAGACAATAAAATGATAAATAAAAATATATAGACAAATGTCCGTAGACAGAATTGTGAGTGTGTTAATATTAACAGATGAAGGTTATAACAACATACGATGCCTTTCTACATGAATATAACTCTGTTATTAGTGTGTTTTGGTAAAGTTATGCGCGTTTAATGTGTTTTTGGCGCGTTTGTTTTGGCGTGGCGGCGTCATGGCGTCACAGCTCTGCGCGCGCGCGCCCGCGTCTCTGTCGTGACCGGCGGAGGACAGGTTTGTTTACATCTGTTTTATAGCTTTTACACGCGATGCAAATGAAGCAATCAGCGTTAATGACAACATTAATATAGCGTTAATGTCATTCTGGAGACATGGGACAAAACATGTCCAGCAAATATAACTGCTATCAGGTTTAAAAAATAATATGTATATCATTTTATTAATTAGCATCTAGCATCAACAGAAAACCAACACAGTGGCTACTAGCTAATAGCTATAAAATACATAAATGTAGTTTGAGTACAAGGTTTTATTTTTTCAGTTTTGCAGCCACTTCTCACGAATGACTGAAGCACAGAAGATCCGAGTCAATTGAGTCGAATTGATTCAGTGTTCGGAGTCGCTCGAATCTCTTGGACTGAACCGAGTACAACACGATGATTACAGACAACTTTAAAATGCAATCTCTTAAATATGTATATGATTATTCTCCTCTCAAACAGGACACACGCTGCTATAAAGATGGCGTTTATTAAAGAAGAGCCTGAAGATATCAGGATTGTAGAAGTGTTCAGTCTGAATCAAACAGGTTAGTCTCTCTCAGATATGAACTCACTCATTAGATCCTGTAGATCTGTATTAATAATCATATTACAGGTTATTTCTTGGTAACGCACATGTGACTGTAAAGCACTGAGCTGGAGTTGGGAAGCCTACAACATTCACTTTTATTAACAACAGTAACATGTGCAAAATGTTTATATAGAAAGCAAATATAGGTCATTCTGCTCTTATTAAAAGTGCCTTTATTCTTCTGAGCGATAACTCCAGAGATTATGAAAGGATCACTTTATGTGTGATTCAGTCACAAACTGAAGAAACGTGTTTTTCAAGGCACTTTTCTTACTTTATACACACAAACAAGTGCACAACTTTGACCAAATCTGATTTGATAATGTTTATGTTTTATGATAGTGATTTTATCATTTCAAAATATAAAGTTAAAAGTGTGACTGAATGGCTAATAAGCCTGTAGTGCTCCTCTGCTGCCATCTGCTGGGTATATGATGATTTGATGTATTGTTAAAAAATATTATAAATGTTATATTAATTACAACACCTTAGCAACCACCCCGGGTTCGCTGGCAACCACATAGCAACACCCTAGCAACCACCCCGGGTACCCTAGCAACCGCATAGCAACACCCTAGCAACCACCCCAGTACCCTAGCAACCACACAGCAACACCCTAGCAACCACCCTGGGGAACCTAGCAACCGCATAGCAACACCTTAGCAACCCCCTGGGAAACCTAGCAACAGCATAGTAACACCCTAGCAACCGCATAGTAACTCCCTAGCAAACACTCAGAGTACCTTAGAAACCGCATAGCAACACCTTAGCAACTGCCCTGGGTAACCTAGCAACTGCATAGCAACACCCTAGCAACCATCCTGGGGACCCTAGCAACCGCATAGCAACACCCTAGCAAACACTCAGAGTACCTTAGCAACCGCATAGCAACACCCTAGCAAACACTCAGAGTATCTTAGCAACCGCATAGCAACACCTTAGCAACTGCCCTGGTTACCCTAGCAACCGCATAGCAACACCCTAGCAACACTCAGAGTACCTTAGCAACCGCATAGCAACACCTTAGCAACTGCCCTGGGTACCCTAGCAACCGCATAGCAACACCCTAGCAACCACCCTGGGGACCCTAGCAACCGCATAGCAACACCCTTGCAAACACTCAGAGTACCTTGGCAACCGCATAGCAACACCCTAGCAAACACTCAGAGTACCTTGGCAACCACATAGCAACACCCTAGCAAACACTCAGAGTACCTTGGCAACTGCATAGCAACACCTTAGCAAACACTCAGAGTACCTCTGCCCTGGGTTATCTAGCAACCACATAGCAACACCCTAGCAACCAACCCAGTACCCTAGCAACCGCATAGCAACGCCCTAGCAAACACTCAGAGTACCTTGGCAACCGCATAGCAACACCTTAGCAACCCCTTGGGTAACCTAGCAACCCCATAACAACACCCTAGCAACCGACATGGGGACCCTAGCAACCGCATAGCAACTCCCTAGCAAATGTTATTTTACATAAGTGTTTGTTTACCACAAAGTATATTTGGGTCATGCCATTAAAAACAACATTTAAATGGCATCATGTTTTTTTATAGATTTGAAGTGCTGTAAATATTTGTGTGAACGAGTGCTTGAGTCTCTCTCTCAAACACGTGCTTCAACTGTAACTGAGAGGATCCTAAAGCTTTCCTATCACGCATTGAATTAGGAACCAGAACTGCTACAGTATCTTCTGAACCCAACTCACTATATCATTTATGAATCCTCTGGGATGTGAAGTGCATTCACAGATCATCAGGCAGTGTTTGACCTCGTTATGAACGGGTTCGTTTAAAAGCAGACCAGCTTTCTGTAGATATATTTAATTCATTTCCACACAAGCATCTGAATATGAATAATAGCCTAGAGCACATTTATATGAGCTTAACGCTAGAGTGTGGGATCTGCATTAAAATACATAACCTCTGCAATGTTATTAGAATGCATTAATTTCTATAATGTTATGAATCAGATCTCAGCAGTATAGACATACACAGGCGATCAGCGACGAGGGAAATATGACAGTGTGCGTATGATTTAATATGAAGCATTATTATGGTATTGTATAAAAATTATAATTTTTTTCATTTTGTGTAAAATGGCCATAAACGGGTTTCTCATTATATACAATGTATCTATAAACTACCTCTAATTTGCATATTAATGTGTTTTTGGGGCAACGTGTATTTTGTCCCACAGCGGGCGGAAATTGTGATAGTGATAACAGACCCCGCCCCCATTTAGAGGACGATATGATTGGTCGGTTTTCCTGTCATTTGAAATGAATCTCTCTTTGACTTGGCCCTCTGTAATTTCATAACTGTACGCGTCTTTCATTTGAATATTGAATATGTAGTTTTGAAGGCTTGAAGTCCCTTGATTAGAGCGACGTTAAAGTCCCTTGGGGTCAGACGGACCCCACACATTTACAGAGCGATTGCATAAGGAAATATACATTTTTTATATGACAAACTATACATTATTTTTTTTATTTACTTCTCAGCTATACATCTATGCTGTGTTTTTGTGGATATTTGGTAGTTTAAGGGTTAAAAAGGCCTCTTTTGTGCAGAACTACTTCCGCCACGGATTCAAATCTAAAGCTCAATAGCTGAGCCCAAGCCTCCGTTACTAATTAAACGTCACTTTAGAACTAGTAACGAAGGAACGTTGAGTTATACTTATACTGTAGTAAAAGCAGTGTATTAGATGGACTGAGCGAGTGATCTGATACACCATTCGTTCTTCAGATCAATCTCATATTCACAATAAACCATTAGTTTGAATGGCCGCTGAGGAAAGCGATATCTTTGTCGTACTATCCTTAAGGGTGATTTACGATGACAGCGCTGCTCGGTGCATTTGTTTGCCGCGTCTTTCAAGCTGCTGTTAAAAGTAAAAAATAACTTCCTTGATTCCAGTCCCTTTTAATATAAAAGTCTTTACTACCGATTCACTCAAAGACATTCTCTTGTTGCCGAATCACCCTCATTACAAAACTGTTTCACACTACCAAATATTATTATCTATATACAACAATATTTAATAAACAATAGCTATTATTAAAGTCGCTGAGGAATACAGTAAAGAGTGCAAAGGCAGTGCTCCGATACAGTATTAAGGTTATATAAAAAACAAAGTGCCCTCAGCTAAAACTATTTCCTCTGATGCTCTGGAGCTCACATCTCTGCATATTTGAAGTCTAAACAACTACATTATTGCTTAAAATACTTTTAAAACTTGAGAGTGATACAAACAGTGAAAGGGTTCCTGTGGAGATACTGATGAATATCTCATGGGTGGAAAGACCTCTCAGCCAATCAGATTTGAGAACCGTCATATACTTATTATTAGTAATAATAACAATAATAATAGTAGTATTAATAATAATAAATGCTTTGGTAGCACTTTAGATTAGGCAACATGTTAACTATTAGCTCAGAGTTTTAACCTAATTTGCTGCTTATTAATAGTTATTAAGGTAGTTGTTAAGTTTAGATATGGGGTGGATTAAGGGATCTAGAATATGATCATGCAGGATAAGACATTAATGTTAAATGTCAACACAACACCTGTGTTCTTATCTGTGGCAAATCACATAACTGCACAATCTTGTGTGTGGAGGTTTTTGATCCAATAATTAACACTTGTGTTTAGGCATAATTTAATAAAAGAGAAATGCTTCATATTATTAATACACTCTGTTAACTGAGAGAGTTAGGGAGTTTTGTTGTGGAGAAATATGAAACTGAGTGTCATCTGTATAACATAGTGAAATCTAATGATAATGCCTCTTAGGAGAAGCACATTCAAGGGGAAAAGCAGAGGACCTAATACCAAGCCCTGTGGCACACCATACTTGTGTTAGATGGGGCGTCTCTTCATCTTCACAAGCAAAGTGGTATCGGTTACATAGACAGCACCTAAACCATGCTAATGTTAATGCTATACAAGAGAATGATAGTGAAATCTAATGATAATGCCTCTTAGGAGAAGCACATTCAAGGGGAAAAGCAGAGGACCTAATGCCGAGCCCTGTGGCACACCATACTTGTGTTAGATGGGGCGTCTCTTCATCTTCACAAGCAAAGTGGTATCGGTTACATAGACAGCACCTAAGCCATGCTAATGCTAATGCTATACAAGAGAATGATAGTGAAATCTAATGATAATGCCTCTTAGGAGAAGCACATTCAAGGGGAAAAGCAGAGGACCTAATACCGAGCCCTGTGGCACACCATACTTGTGTTAGATGGGGCGTCTCTTCATCTTCACAAGCAAAGTGGTATCGGTTACATAGACAGCACCTAAACCATGCTAATGCTAATGCTATACAAGAGAATGATAGTGAAATCTAATAATAATGTCTCTTAGGAGAAGCACATTCAAGGGGAAAAGCAGAGGACCTAATGCCGAGCCCTGTGGCACACCATACTTGTGTTAGATGGGGTGTCTCTTCATCTTCACAAGCAAAGTGGTATCGGTTACATAGACAGCACCTAAACCATGCTAATGCTAATGCTATACAAGAGAATGATTGTGAAATCTAATGATAATGTCTCTTAGGAGAAGCACATTCAAGGGGAAAAGCAGAGGACCTAATACCGAGCCCTGTGGCACACCATACTTGTGTTAGATGGGGTGTCTCTTCATCTTCACAAGCAAAGTGGTATCGGTTACATAGACAGCACCTAAACCATGCTAATGCTAATGCTATACAAGAGAATGATTGTGAAATCTAATGATAATGTCTCTTAGGAGAAGCACATTCAAGGGGAAAAGCAGAGGACCTAATACCGAGCCCTGTGGCACACCATACTTGTGTTAGATGGGGTGTCTCTTCATCTTCACAAGCAAAGTGGTATCGGTTACATAGACAGGACCTAAACCATGTTAATGCTAATGCTATACAAGAGAATGATAGTGAAATCTAATGATAATGTCTCTTAGGAGAAGCACATTCAAGGGGAAAAGCAGAGGACCTAATACCGAGCCCTGTGGCACACCATACTTGTGTCAGATGGGGCGTCTCTTCATTTACACAAGCAAAGTGGAATCGGTTACATAGACAGGACCTAAACTATGCTAATGTTAATGCTATACAAGAGAATGATAGTGAAATCTAATGATAATGCCTCTTAGGAGAAGCACATTCAAGGGGAAAAGCAGAGGACTTAATACCGAACCCTGTGGCACACCATACTTGTGTTAGATGGGGCGTCTCTTCATTATCACAAGCAAAGTGGAATCGGTTACATAGACAGGACCTAAACCATGCTAATGCTTGTCCACAAATGCCAACATAATTGTCAAGCTATACAAGAGAATGTAGTGGTGACAAAAGATCTAATAGGTTTAGAAGAGCGATGTAACATTAATTAGCACAATCTCTGTGCTACAGTGGGGATTAAATACTGAATGAATTTTCTCAGAGATGCTGTTATTCTGCAAAACTGAGCACAGTTGAAAGGGTAGTATTTTCCTAATATTTTAGTCATGAATGGTATATTTAAGATCAGTTTCAGTACATTATCATACATGTATCTAGATTTGATGATGTGCTTTGGTTTTGATTCTTTACATGTTTGGATGTCGGTTGCTTTGTGCCATTAAACTGGTGTTAATTTTTATTTGTCTTTTTGCCTTAGATCTGAAGCCACTGAAAGAGGAGCGTGAAGAGAACGATCAGTTTAAGAGTCATGGTTTCATAACTGGAGAAAAATCTTTCAGGAGCTCACAGACTGAAAAGATGCGAAAAAAAGCTAATTTCACCTGCTCTCAGTGTGGAAAGAGTTTCGCTCAAAATAGAAACCTTAAACGGCACATGACAGTTCACAGTGTGGAGAAGCCTTTCGCATGCCAGCAGTGTGAAAAGAGCTTTAAAACCGAGCGTAACCTCATGAATCACACTCGCACTCACACCGGAGAGAAGCCGTACGCTTGCACTCAGTGCGGAAAGAGCTTCAGATATAAAAGAGATCTGGACTCTCACATGATCAGTCACACCGGCAAGAGCCCTTTCACCTGCAAAGAGTGCGGGAAGGTCTTAAAATGCAAAGTTAACCTCGGGTACCACATGCTCATTCACACCGGAGAGAAGTCGTTCACATGCGTTCAGTGCGGGAAGAGTTTCAGACATAAACTAAGCCTTGATAACCACTTGAAGGTTCACTCGGGAGAAGCCCATTTTGCATGTCAACAGTGCGGGAAAAGCTTCATTGAGAAAGGAAACCTCAAAATCCACATGAGACTTCACACCGGAGAGAAGCCGTACGCTTGCACTCAGTGCGGAGAGAGCTTCACATATAAAAGAGCTCTCGACTCCCACATGATACGCCACACTGGCACGAGCCCTTTCACCTGCGAAGAGTGCGGGAAGCTCTTCACAAACAAAGTCAGCCTTAAGTATCACATGCACAAGCACACCGGAGAGAAGCCGTTCGCCTGCGATCAGTGCGGGAAGAGTTTCAGACGTAAACAAACCCTTCACAGACACACGAGGATTCACTCCAAAGAGAACCGCTTTATGTGTCGAGAGTGCGGAAAGACTTTTCGTAAAATGAGTCGCTTTGAGATGCACAGGAAGAATCACTCCAGAGTGAAACCGCTCGAATGCGTCCGGTGCAGAGGGATTTTCCCATTCAGTGAAGCCTTTAAGAATCACACGAGGCGTCACGCCGGAGAGAAGGCTTTCCAGTGCCGTCAGTGCGAGAGGAGCTTCACGTATCGCCGATGCCTGAAACGCCATTCTGGGAAGAAACTGCAGTGCGACATCAGAAAAAGGAGCAATTTCAACAATCATCTGCGAAGGCCATACACATGTGATCAGTGTAATAAAGGCTTTATTTTGCCGTCGCACGTACAGATACACATGAAAACTCATGCTTATGTGAAACCCTATTTGTGCTCGGCGTGTGGAAAGCGTTTCAAATGGCCAAGCGATCTAAAATGGCATAAGAAAACACGGATTTGTGTGAAATTAAGGCTTCGTTCGCTTCGTAGCTGAATGTGGCCCAGATTTGATTTTCTGCTCAAATGTAGAATTTGTTTTTGATGAGGCTGATTAAATATGGCCAGTGATTCAGCCATGTTCATTTGCATCCTTCATGCATTCGTTAGACTTTCTTTTGTCATGCACATAATGAACACTTGTGGCCATCTCCGTTTTGCTATAGTTTTAATCACCAAGTAACTCTAATTTGTATTGAGGCATCACTTCATGTATTGATGTATCCGAGTCTTGATGTGAAATGGCACGATGTAAATCAACAATTCTAAATAAAAGGACGTAAACTGAATGCAATTATGAACACCGCACTGCATTATTTATTTAATCTGTATTGAGAGAATAACCTGTAAGAGGCGCTGTCTTCTGAACTCGCAAACCGTACCCGAGTCTGCTTTACGCTTCGCTGCTAATATGAACGCGATCGGACCAAATCCTGGAAGTGAACCGCTATTAATGATGTATTATGTGTTTGTGTGTGTGTTTCACTCATTTCCGGAAGAGGTAGGTATAGTTTGAGAATGGATTGCTCGCCGCTGATTGGACGAGACATCTGTCAATCAAGGTATACAGGAAGTTAGCAGGCTAGCGGAATGTTTTTAAAGTAGCTCAGAATAAATATCGCCCTTTCTGTGGAATAAAACATGACAAAGTTCTGCGGTTCATGTGGAAAAAATCTCAAGGTTTTAGAAGAGACACGACAGAAATGCCCGTGTCGAGAAACATTACAGGTAGGCTAGTTAGCGATAGCATAGCTAACGCTAGAACAGGTCATCAGCATCGGAAATCCTTCTTAGTGTTTCTATATTTTCATTTTTATTAAATGTATGCGCGTTTATAACACTATACTTTGTATTATGGGTCAGTATCACTGTAGGGTGCCTTTTGGTGTCCTGTACATAACTCATTTGCCATGATAACATAAAAATGACTATGAAAGGGTGTGTTATATTAGGCTACGTTTTTATATTCATAACAAAAGCATAACTTGGCTCTTTAGATAAATTTTGTCAAGCGACAATCCCTTGACTGTCCACCTGTGGGCGCCGTGGATCGGAAGAAATACACACAAGTCCAATCAGTGCCTCAAGAAGCTGAGCTTTGTGACATAACCGTCTCTGAAGATAGGCTTAAAAATGAGCTTTATAAGAAAAAGGTCAAACTGATTTAATTCCTCATTTCTGCAGCTAGCATCAAGTGTGTTTTGGGCTCAGTAGGACATCGTTTTATTTTTTTGCTGCAAGTGTATTTTGATTAGTTTTTTGGTATCAGTGATAAGGAAACATTGGCTCTCTACTCCGCGAGAGACTTTCACCTGAGATAAAATCTAGACGGACTTACCACAAAGTATTTGGGGTGCCTCAGGTGAGAAGAAAATGCTTGTGTTTTGTTATGTTTGTGACCGCCACTTTACCTTTGTAGGCCTTATACTTCCATTACTACTGCCTGACAGAGATCAAAATGGCCTAGGACTGAGCCCTGTGGTACCCCACAAGAGAGAGGAGCCGAAGAGGACACAGCGTCACCACAGAACACAGAAAAGCTGTCCGGCCTTTTAAATAAGACCTGACCCATTGGAGTGCTATGCCCTTGAGGGTGGGCTGTGGTTCCTTTTGCTCTCAGATATACATTGCCGACACGTATGTTGTTGCCACATGGAAAAGCGGTAAAGATCCCAGTGAGTATGGAACTATAAATCATAGTATTTGACATCAACCTTAAGTCAGAAAAGTTCAAATAAAAAGAGTTCTTTGCTGGTGTTTTTTATGAAAATGCTGGCCCTGCATGGACACAAGCCACCGGCCCAGATCATTTACCTGTTAGTCATGGTTTAGCTCATGAGAGCAATTAATGTGTAGCACACTTTATGCAGCTTTGACTGCTTTGTGGGTTCTTTTATGCTGGTTTTAGAGAGGGTTGTTTTTTAGCCCAGTGTCATAAGGCAAAGGTGAAATGTATTATCATAACACTTTGGCCACAACCACTGCTTACGTGTCCCTGAAGCCACTCTTAAGAGAGATCCTCCTACTAGACCCCTTTATAGTGATCATGAGTCCAGTACACAGACATCTTTAGCTCCACAGATAAGAGATAATTGCCTCGTTCCCGTGGCATATAATGTACACATGTGGTTACATAGTTCCAGCATTTTGACTTGGTTTAATTAAGAGTTAGTGGTAACGGTTTGCTCTTCACAGTAATGGGCATAAAGTGAATATGACACCTGGTTTGATGAGTAAAAGTTTGGTGTTGATAAATGAACCCAGCAAAGTAAACTCCTGGGTGTTTGTGGATGAGGAGGTCATGTTCTGTGGGAGAAAGCAGACTCAATGGCTGTGAGCGGAGGAGGAAAGTGCTGGTTTAATTCATGGCCATCTGCTGTTACACACATCTCAGTGTGTGAGATGTGAGTAATAACTAATATCAATTGTATCTATATAACTAATATCATTAAGTGCATTATTACACCGTATATCCGTTATGTTATAGCCTCCTCGTGCGGGACTCTTATTATGAACTGAACGGGACTTTTATTTTGGTGGGTGTTGTGACGTCACGCCAGCGCTGTTGTGATTCGGCGGAAGAAAGGTTCGTGTTTAAATCGTTATAAACAGATTTTACAGGCGATGCAATGAAATTATTATTGTTGACTGTAGCATAGCAATGCTTTATCTAGCGCTAATGCGCGTTATTTTAGTGAGCACACGATTAACAGAAAAGAAAAGCGCGCGTTATTTCTCTCCCTGTGTTGTGAATCAATTCATCACAAACACGCGTTCAGAGATCCGAGTCAATTGAGTCAAACTGATTCAGAGATCCGAGTCAATTGAGTCAAACTGATTCAGAGATCCGAGTCAATTGAGTCAAACCAATTCAGAGATCCGAGTCAATTGAGTCAAACCAATTTAGAGATCCGAGTCAATTGAGTCAAAATGATTCAGTGTTCGGAGTCACCAGACAAACTGAACCAAACACTGAAAAGCATGTTGTATTCAGTATATTCTGCAGATGTAGAGTGATTTATCTGTCTGTCCTCTCTCTCCAGCTGAGATAAAGATGATTGGTAAAGAAGAGACTGAAGATATCAGGATTGTAGAAGTGTTCAGTCTGAAGCATGAAGACACTGAGGAACAAACAGGTTAGTTTCTCTCTCAGATCTTATGAAATATGAATGATATTTCTGAAGAATCTGATGTGATTGTCGTAATTAAAGCGGTTTTATTTGTCATGTTTACAGATTGCCCTGACTAAGTTCATGTAACATCTTAACAACAATCCTCATATAAAGGTGTTTATCCTTGAATGGTGCACTGCATAAAATGCTTTTCTTACATTTTTTTGTCTTGTTTCTAGTCCAAATATCTACAAATTCTTAAATCAAGAAGCATTTTCTAGACAAGTAAACATTATTGTCGTTTTCAGAAAAAAAAAGTCTAAATTAAGTGAGTTTTTACTTAAAACAAACAAAATAATCTTATTTCAAACCGAAAACAAGTTTATTGTGACTTATTTTTTTTCTGAAAAAAAAAAGAAAATTAATTTAAGAATTATTAGATATTTGGACTGGAAGCAAGACAAGAAATGTAAGAAAAGCATTTTTTTCAGTGTGTAACATTTACACATGGGGTTAGTTTAGTCATCTTTTTCACCCCTGACGAGTTTGCACCCCTGATATATACACACACACACACACACACACACAGTGTCTTGCGGAAGTATTCAAACCCCTTAATTTTTTTCACGTTTTATGTTGCAGCCTTATGTTAAATTGCTTTTTTTTTCACACATCAATCTACACTCCATACACCATATTGACAAAACAAAAACAGAACTGTCACAACTTTGTAAATTTATTTAAAAAATGAAATAGGTGCAGTGCATAAGTATTCATACCCTTAACTCAGTACTTAGCTGAAGCACCTTTACAGCCTCAAGTATTTTTGGGTATGATACGACAAGCTTTGCTCATCATCATCTGGCAGTTATCTGCATTCTTCTCCTCATCTCTTCACCTCTCAAGCTCTGTCAGGTTGGATGGGGGGGCAGATGCACATTTTCAGGTTTCTCCAGAAATATTAGATTGGGTTCAAGCTCAGGCTGTGTCTGGGACACTCAAAGACATTCACAGAGATGTCTATAAGCCACTCTTGCTGTGTGTTTAGCTCCATTGTCCTGTTGGAAGGTGAAGCTTCGGCCCAGTCTGAGGTTCTGGATGCTCTGGACTGGGTTTTCATTAAGGCTATCTCTATAGTTTGGTGCATTGAGATTTTCTTCTACTCTGACGAGTCCCTCAGTCCCTGGCGCTGAAAAACAGCTCCACAGCATTGAAACGGTCCTCCGCAGGTGATGAGCAGAGCTGGTTCCCTTCAAACATGATGCTTAGAGCTTCATCACACCAGAGAATCTTGTTTCTCAGAGTCTGAGGGTCCTTTAGGTGCTTTTTCCAAGTGTGTTTTCATGTGTATTCACTGAGGAGAGGATTGAGTTTGGCCACAGCAGCATAAAGCCCAGATCGGTGGAGTGTTGCAGTGATGTTTGTCCTTCTGTAGGTTTCTTCTATCTCCACATATGATCATGGAGCTCATCTAGAGTGACCATCAGCTTCTTGATCACCAGTCTAACCAAAGCCCATCTCCATCAGTAGCTCAGATTGAACAGCTCTAGGAAGAGTCCTGGTTGTTCCAAACTTCTTCTATTAAGAGACTACATGCTTCTGTGACCCTTTAATGAAGCAGAACTCTTCCTCAGATGTGTGGCTTGATGCAATCCTACAGGCAGTTCTTTTGACCTCAGGGCTTGGTTATTGCTCTGATATGCATTTTCAGCTGTTAGACCTTTTATTAAGACGTGTGCCTTTACAAATCATACCCATTCAATTGAATTTGCCACAGGATAGCTTCACTCAAAGTCTAGTAACATCTACAAGCAATATGAATGCTCCTGAGCTAAATTCCAGCGGTCCCAGATAAGGGTATGAATACTTATGCAATGGAATCATTTAAGTTTTTTTTATCTTTAATAAATTTGCAAATATGTTAAAAACCTGTTATTTGCTTTGTCATTATGGTGTATGGAGTGTAGATTGATGTGGGGAAAAAAGTACTTTAAAGCAGTTTAACATAACAAAACGTTAAAAAAATGAAGGGGTGTGAATACTTCCGCAAGGCACTGTATATATATCAACAGTTTTACCACAAATAACATAGTTGAACTAGAATTGTAGCACAGCAACCTGGACGCGAGCAAAAGGTAAAACTGCATACCAACGCACATATTAAGGTAATCAATCCCCATCGTCACACAGCCTGCTAGAAGCAATAAATGCTATCACATATACTATTACTATATACTAACAGTGAGAATTAACCTGCACTAGTCTCGGATCAACGCTGAACTGTTTCAGACCAGTGCTGAACCATGCTTTCACATAGGTCAAGTCTGTTTAGCTTCAGTCATGCTACGATTGAGCGCATGACGGCAGTTTATTCTGCATTTGGGTTTCTTTGCAACACATACAGTGTTATTCAGTAGGCATGGCTGTTTCTCATAGCTGCAGACACACATGGCTGGAGAGAACAGACACCACCGTGGATAGAAAGCATGGAGAGGACAAAATGTAGATATGCAATATTGTGACGTAAAAGTCATTCTAGCATACAGTGCTGCGACTGAGAATCCACCTAGATGCTCTTTAGATGTGTGCAGGAATCCTTCAAGGCCGGTCCACTGCTTGATTTGTCATGAGCCCCAGACCAACATTGAACACCATTTAAGAAATGCGTGCTTACGGGATGCGGAGGATGGCTGTATCCAGGAAGAAGTCTCGAGGGCCAAGGAGTCACAAGAGAAGTGGACAAGAGACGGGAGGGTTGTGAATTTGTCTGAGGTCAGGAATTTGGTGAAGGAGGACCCGTCTTGTGACTCCTTGGCAGAGTACTTGCGGTCGAAGGGATTCCTCATCAAAGAGGAGCATGACAGGTAGGGAGGACTTACATTGTAAGTCATTTCTGATGGGTGTGATACACTGTACAAGAGTGTGTTAGTCATACCACAGTAATGGTCCCTTCGTCTCCTAGTGCTGCCCTCCAGGAGTCTGAAATCCTTGCTCTCGCAGAGGAGGACATGGGAGAGGTGTCCAACCGCCTCAGCCAACATAAAAGAGTCCCTGCAAAGACCAAGACGGTCCTCCGGAGCTTCTGCCTCGCCACAATGATGTGGGTCCATCACCTGGGTCCCACAAGCATTAAAGAGTTCAAGGTGACATATTTCAGACGTGTTCAAACGCCGATATATTAGGTCTTGTGAGGTGGAGGAATAAGTGTGAAGCTTATCATTCCAGGTCCAGGAATGGAACGACAGAGAGACGGAGGGAGATGGAGTCATTGTAAAGCTGTCCAAAGGAAGCATAAAGCTGAGCAAAAAAGAAGAACATGTAAGATGATCCACTGCACTATTAGTTCATTAACAGTCTTAGTCACTCATAAAATATGCACAAATCTCTGCCGTAGTGGTTGGACTGGTACTTCAAGCACATCCGGCCAGAATATTTAAAGGCTCAGCCTCCGGAGGGAGACGACAAGGACCGGTTCTTCCTGGGAGCTTCAGGACTTCCTCTTAGTAACCCAACAGCCGATGTGCAACGACTACGAGAGAAGCAAGTATTCTAGTCAGTGGTTCACGCGGTTGAGTTTCATGACATCTTACCTTCATTTCTCCCTCCAATGCATGCCAACAGGTACGTCAAGAGGCTGCAGGAGAGACCTACACCAGAGCCACAGGCAGGAATGATGGTCAATCCACCTGAGGAGGAGCCACCACAGATGCTGGAGAGGTACAGAATGACTTCACCTCATTAAACTGACCCTCATGAGAAATTGTTAGAAATGATCTACTCGTCATTCAGCCAAACGATTCAGATTTCAAACCAACTTATAAAGGCACTGTGCTAAATTAAGTAGATTATTATTATTATTTTCAATATAGGACATCTCCACCTACCGCAGTGGTGCCGCTCCCAACTCCTAGGTTTTGGGGAGCTTTTGAAGACCTGTTTCCCGTTACGCTTCACGGGACGCCTCCGGGAAAGGCACAGGCAGCAGAGGCAGGATTTGAGGACCGCAGCTATTACCACTACTGGAGGAGGCTTCAGTACAAGCTGCGTGTACAGTATACTCTTGGTAAGTGCTTACAATAATGCCACTCACTATACGGTCTACATTTTGTAAGGTGTGTTTGGTTAAAACTCACCTGAGGACTTCCCCCAGAGCACTCCACTGACAGGACTGGCCAAAAACCCCCAGCGCGTCGTGTCCAGCGTGCCATTGCCAAGGAGACCACGTGGACCAACAACGTGCCGTCTGTGGACAGTGTTCTGCTGGCGTGGGTGCCCTGCCAGGAACCGTACCCTGTCGCAGATGACCCTCTCCTCATTGCTTCTGTGGTCCATCAGAAATGGAAAGGGCTGGCCGTTAAGCACTTCGAGGGGAAAGGCAAAGGTGTGACTATACCAACATTTGTAATTATTTAGAGGGAAGCTGTTTGCTCAAAAGCATGTTCATTTACCTTTGTGCAGGGGTCATAGCCACCATGGAGTTCCAGAAGAACCAGGTGGTGTGTGACTACCACGGTGAAGAAGTCTCCAAGCAGGAAGGGCAGCGGAGGCTGGAGGAGCCGTCATACCTGTTTTTCTTCAAGGGCAAGGGTGCTGAGCCTCTCTGCATCGATGCACAGAAATTCCCCTGTGACTGCCACCCTGACAAAGAAACGTTTGGGAGGAGGATGAATCATTCCCGAAGGAGAAATAATGTGTGGCCTCGGAGAGTTTCCTTAAACTGTCCTGACGGACCCAGGGAATGTGTTCTGTTCTTTGCTCTGCGGGACATTGCTGTCAATGAGGAACTCCTGTGGGACTATGGTGCTCATAGAGCATCATTCAGAGGGAAAGGGAGAGGTCTTCCATGGCTTGATGACTGACGTGGTCTCAAAGATGTGATCATGTATCTTTTTTTATGTTCATTTAAATATTGTACCAACATTATGACACAAGTTGCACTGTGTACATGGTTATCTGGTTAAAAATAAAAATGTTATTATTTATTTTGTCAGTGTGTGCTTCAATGCTGTACTCTTAAAGGGGTCATCGGATGCGACATGCACTTTTACAAGTTGTTTGATCATAAATGTGTGTGTACACAACCACCCTATAATGATAAAGATCCACCCAGTGCTTTTTTTTTTTAAATCTTGTTAAATCATTACCCCTTTCTCAAATCAAGCCGTTCTCAGCTTCTTCTCAGTGTGACGTCACACAGACAGGCCCCTCCCACGATAGTTTGATTGACAGTAGTGTTTCAGCACAGACTGGACTGGTGTTTAACCTTAGCTCCGCCCTGAGTGAGCTGTCATCAGTCCTCCATTGTTTCACATGACTCCTAAGCGATTGAGGTGTTTAGTTGTTGGATGTAATAATGAATATAGCAGTCGTCATTTACTCCTGACATCTGAGCCGCTGAAGACTCAGAGGATTAACGGTTGATTCTAAAGGGAAAGTTCCCCGATCTACATAAATGCGTCTATGTTCGCACGAATCATTCATGATCCAGCTTCACCTCCAGAAGAAGTGAGTATAAGGTTCTTTTTAATGAATCTTTGCAAATGGCCTTTCCTAATAATGTGCTAGTTACCAGGTTTCACGATGAATGCGTCTAAAGTTTACAGTCTCTCAGAGAGCGGCTCGGAAGAGAGGGGCGGGGTCAGCAGAGCTCATTTGCATTTAAAGCGACATGCAACAACACGGCTTGCTCTGAAAAGAGCTGTTTTAGGCAAGGTAACAAGGGTGTTTTACACTACCATTGAGAAATGAGAGTGCTCCTTACCTGTATAAAAGACACCTGGGAGCCAGAAATCTTGTTGATTGATAGGGAATCAAATACTTATTTCACTCATTAAAATGCAAATCAATTTATAACTTTTTTTAAATGCGTTTTTCTGGATTGTTTTGTTGTTGTTCTGTCTCTCACTGTTCAAATAAACCTACCATTAAAATTATAGACTGATAATTTCTTTGTCCGTGGTCCTTCTGTTTGAAAAAATCTGCATCGCAATCAGCGACTGGTAAATTCAGATTCAAGTAACTTGGTAAAAAGGCTTTACAAAGATCTGACCGTGCTACGAACTAATGGTGTTGTTGAGAATTATAAAATTTAGAGCGAATCAGGCAGTGATTGACAGCTCTCTGATCCAAAGGTCATATAAACAACAGTCAGCAGCACCCCTAGTTTCTGCAGCTATGCTATATGATGATTGAATCATCATCAGTAAGTAACCAACTTCTGATCAGATTTTCTCTGGCATTTTTTTACTATAACAAATGTGCTTTAGAAACATACAGGTACAACAGCCAGAGAAAAATAATGCTAAAAAGTGTAGGCTCAAGAACCCAACTAAAGCAACTTATCTCCACAACGGCGACTTCAATCTTTATTATTTTCAATAAGACATCAACATCTAAATCTCTGTTAATTCTCAAAAAGAAGTTTTGCATGAAAGCAATGAAGTCAGACTGGTTTGTAATAAGTGAAGATGCTGAGATCTAGCGAGATCTGTTAGTGTTTAATGTTCTTTTGCTGCCAATCAAGTGACGTTTTATTTTTTATATATTTTGTTTATTACAGTGAAGGTGTTTGATCATAATAATTCAGGAAATACCTGTAGATTAACAGTGTTGCCAGATAATTTAAATAAGGAGATTTGACTTTATTTTATGGTTTTTGTTTGACAGCTATTGCTGCCAGTAATTTGACCGTTTTATCATCTAAAGGTTTTGTTATTGTATTAATTACAGATTCTTTATGTAACTTTACATCAGAGTTGGGTATAACGTGTTACTCAGTAACGCAGTAAAGTAATGAGTTACAGTTTAAATTTATGTAATTTGATTACAGTTACTTATATCAATAAAATTACATTACTTTTGCGCGTCAGTATGCCCTTTAAAAAATCACCGGAGAATGGAGCTAAAATGAGCATTTAGATGCAATGAAAGAATGCTTATCATATTTCAAAATGTTGCACTCGACATATTTTAAAACGTTTTTTATAATTGCTTAGGAAAAAAAACATTACTGTTGTGCATCTTGAGACAAAACAAAGCACTGATATATTTTAAGATCAGTCAGTGCAAGTTTCTTTCAGTTGAAACAGCTCAGACTTACATTTTAGTCTAGGACTAGGCTTAAGCCTTGTTTGTGAAACCGGGGGTATAAGTGTTCATAAGTGTCAGGTTTAAAGGGTTAAAGATGCAAGATGGAAAGTAAACAGAATTAAACGGTAATTTAACAGTAATAAACTGTAGAAAGTAATATGCTGGCAACTGTGTTACCAGTAGATTACTATAAATTCAAGGGAAAAACAGTAATACACTGTAAGTTCATAGAAAAACAGTTATGCAAAGTCATTAACTGATAAGGAGAGTAAATATTACTGTATTTGTGTTTTTGCACAAGAGAGATTGAGTTTTGTTTAGAGTAGAGCCTGTGCTTCAGTCAATGATGGACCAGAAACACTGATGCTCTGCTGCATGTTGCTTGATTTAAAGGCAGTAACTGTGGAGTTACTGAAGCAGTGATGATCTCATTAAGTACTTTAGTATATAAATGTGTGTTATTGCTAGCTAACGACCAATTTTAATTATTCCATTGTCCTTATAATGTCTTTATAAACAAAATAAAGCATTATACCCAATATATTCGCTAGAAACGTCAAACAATGAGGCAAGGTTATTGTATTCTTATACATGTTACACAAGAAGATATGTATATATATATATATAAACTGTAGTTCTATGAGATATTTCCCTAGATAGATGAATTCCTGAGGTGTTGAGGGACCTAGTTACGGTCCCTTAAGATTGAAAACGGCCCATTGATTAAGCATGCAGTTCCTGGCAGTGATGAAGAGGGCAAGTCCCAACAAGGAAGTTTGTTAATGAGCAGCCTTATTTTGTTCATGAGTAACAAATGGGATGTTAGTGGTCAGCTCAGCCTATAAATATTTAATGACAAGACTGAGTCATTGTAGAAGGAGGATGTTTGTGAAGAGCAAGAGATTCACCGTAGACTGTTGAAGTGTCTGGAGGATGGCAAAGTGTAAGACCGACTGCATCGAACGGCCTCTGTCTCTGGCCTTTCAAAAGCTCGGTTGTGTTGTTGGTAGACATCCATGTGTGTTTCTTATATTAGCTGTATTTGTAGCTGCTGCCCTTGGAGCCGGTTTCATCTTTCTTCAGGAGAGGAAGGCAAATGATATTGAAGACCAGTTCACGCCCGTCAATGGACCTGCCAAGATGGAGAGAGCATTTGTGGTGGAAAATTTCCCACCGTCTGAAGAGTTTTCTCAGTTACGGCTTTCGTCCGATGGCACGTATGCCTCTTTGATCATCGCAAGCTTGCGTGGAGAAAATATATTAACCGTACCAGCTTTTAATGACATTATTGAGTTAGACAGACAAGTGAAAAGTATAGCAACAGGAAACACTTTTGAAAGCCTCTGTGCCAAAACAAAGGGAAACTGTACGTCAAATCCAATTTTAGACATTATAAATTACAATGCTACTGCAATAGTTTCTTCAAACATAACATATCCGATGAATAATGGCACATTTTTGGGAACCGCCATCGGCGGTGTAGAGCTAAAGTCGAATAGCTCAGAGATATTCAGTGCAAAAGCGGTCAGGCTTTTTTATTTCCTAGATGAGGAGAAGACAAAGAACAACTCTGAGTGGCTCGACGGCTTTCTAAAACTCCTCTCAAACTATACACAACAGAAAACGGTAAGACAAAGACATGTTATATCTACATGTATAAGGATACCCAATGAAAATAGTGTGTGTAAAAGTACCTCAGATGACATTAATCAAATACTATCTAATATCTATACCTCACCAAACGTCATTTGGACAACAGTTGCAATATTTTGATAAAATGAACCAAACCGATGTACATTTGCTTGATTTTTCTGCCGGGTATTCATGTCCGGTCATAATTTGCCATAACTATTTCTTCACTGTAATTGAAATCAATGTAACACATTCATGTATACAGTAACTACACTGAAGTGTTTTGTGTTGAATTTCTACAGGTCCACGTGTCTTACTTTACATCAGTATCAAGACAGAATGAGTTGGAGACCAATTCAGACTCTATCATCCCCCTCTTCTCTGTTACGTATTTCCTGGCCATTACCATTTCAATTCTGTCTTGTTTAAGGTATTGTAAAGAATTAAAAATCACATTAGCATATTTCTATCACTAGCTATGTCATTTATCCCTCGTCTCCTTGCACAGGTTAGACTGTGTCAGGACGAAGGTGTGGGTGGCCGCGTCCGGCGTCATCTCCGCCGGTTTGGCGGTGTTGGCCAGCTTTGGACTGTTGCTGTTCTGCGGTGTGCCGTTTGCCATGACCGTGGCCACAGCCCCGTTTCTGATCCTTGGTAAACGTCATTCTTGGCTAAAAGTGTTGACTTGTGTTTGGAAAATCTGACAATGGCAGATACAGGCCTATTTCTCGGCTTCATGAGTACATGCAGTTTGCACTGAATTCTGGTTTTGATGTAGACAATGAAACGCAATTCAAACACTGCATTTCTTAATCATTCTGGCTTATTCAAGATCTAACAATTAAATCCGTCCTAGTCGAGGTCTCAAAGCTGACGTTCACAGTCTCTGTTTCCTCCAGGTGTTGGTGTTGACGACATGTTCATAATGATCTCCTGCTGGCAGAAGACTGAAGTTGATAAAGCCGTTGAGGTTCGATTAGCAGAAACCTATAAGGAGGCCGGCGTGTCCATCACGATCACCACGCTGACGGATGTGCTGGCGTTCTACATCGGCCTCCTGACGCCGTTCCGCTCGGTTCAGTCTTTCTGCATGTACACCAGCACAGCTCTTCTGTTCTGCTACGTCTTCAACATCACCTTCTTCGGCGCGTGTCTCGCGTTCAACGGGAGACGAGAGAAAGACAACAGACACTGGCTGACCTGCATGAGAGTCCCAGAAGCCAGTGGTGATGGGAACGGTTGTTGTGTTGGTGGAGCTTATGATAAAAACACACGTAAGGAATATGAAATGCCAATGGATTCATTCTTTAAAAACTATTACGGCCCTTTTCTGACAAGAGTGTGGGTTAAGGCGCTCGTGTGTCTGATCTACGCCGGGTATTTGGCGGCTAGTATCTACGGATGCTTCCAAATGCAGGAAGGTCTAGATCTGAAACATTTAGCAGTAGACAGCTCATATGTTGGCGATTACTATGATAAAGAAGATGAATTCTTCTCTGATTTTGGTCCTAATGTCATGTTAGTTATAAAGGATGAGAATTTCCAGTATTGGGACCCAACTGTGCGTAAAAGTCTTGACTTGTGTTTGGAAAACTTTCAAAATCTGACAATGGCAGATTCTGGCATTCCACCGGTTTCTTGGCTTCATGAATATGTGAATGCTAGTTTTGGTGTAAACAATGAAACGCAATTCAAAAGCCATTTAACCACATTTCTTAATCAGTCTGGTTTTAGTCGAGATGTAAATTTCACTAACAATCAAATTCATGCATCACGCATGTTCGTTCAGACGGTGAACATCCGCACAGCGATCGACGAGAAGAACATGCTCAATGCGTTTAGAGAAACCGCTGTCGAATGTGGGAAGTTGCAGACACCCGTTGATCTGATTGTGTACCACCCTGCGTTCATCTATTTCGACCAATATGCCGTCATCATCACTAATACGATCCAAAATATAGTAGTTGCTACATGTGCGATGTTAGTCATTTCACTCCTGCTGATCCCGAACCCGCTCTGCTCTCTCTGGGTGACGTTCGCCATCGCATCTGTCATTGTGGGAGTGGCCGGTTTCATGGCATTATGGGATGTTAGTTTAGACTCTGTGTCTATGATTAATCTTGTCATCTGTATCGGGTTCTCTGTGGACTTCTCTGCTCACATATCCTATGCTTTTGTGTCAAGTGAAAAATCTTCAGCGAATGAGAAAGCCACGGATGCCATCACTAAACTGGGCTATCCGATCGTTCAGGGAGCCGTGTCCACTATCGCAGGTGTGGTGGTGCTCGCGGCTTCTGAAAGCTACATCTTCAGGACCTTCTTCAAGATCATGTTCTTAGTTATTCTGTTTGGGGCCATCCATGGCATTGTATTCATACCCGTGTTCCTCACCTTCCTCAGCACTTGTAGTAACAGTCGTGAAAAAAACAAACAAACTCTTCCAGAGCGCAGTGACACACGACGGCGAGCCAAAGCATTAGTGATTCAGAATCAATGGTCTGCGGATCCTGACTGTCCATAGGCATCGTGACAAAAGGTTTATAAAGGGGCTCGATTAACTTTTTTGTATGAGCTTAGCTCTGTATGACACTTTAGTTTGACCATGCAAGTAAATTGCAATCATTCTGTTATATTCGTATGTATGCACTGCATCTTACATGTTTTTGTGTATTTATATTTTAATCAAGTTTATCTTTTTGGTTTTCCTTTTAATCCTTGCCATCAATATGAGTTCTGTTTAATATGTGCATCTATTCATTTAAACATGTTGATGCAAACACAACTTTGCATTTGTATCCAGTTACATTGAGTAAACTACATTACTGAACATTGGGAATTTTATGTTTGTCATTTTATCCCACCGGTCTAAAGAAGGTTTTCATTTATAAAGCTCTAAAAATCTTACTGACAGGTGTTTTAGTGCATTTCCTGCAAATATGAAAAAAATAAATAAAGGGTCTCAATTAAATATGTGCAGTGTCCCATGGTTAGTGCAAATTGTCACATGACCAGAGCAGTTTACTTAGTTAACATAAAGATATGATAAAGATTTTTGGTACATGTAATCTTTAAGGTGTCTAGCATTAATATATGAATTCACAATTATTCAGTTTTGTTGAGTGTGGTCATAGAATGAGTAAACATGTTGATGTACACATACATCCAATTGCAGTTGTTAGTGAAGGTTGCACTAAAATGTTGCAATGGCAACGTTACAGTGAATATTGCACTAAATTAAAAGTTCAAATGTTACAAATAAACATACAATATTGATGTTGTAATACTGGTAGCACTAATATAACAATTTGACGATACAAGTTACAATAAAGTAATAATTTTGAAATACGTTGATGGTTGTTTTTTTGTCTTTTATCTCAGTATTCATATTAGTACAAGGGCTTTTATGCATAATAGTAACCCTAGAATGTGATGAAACAAAGTTTAAATTAGCTGGGCTGAGATCTATAACCATTTTTATGACTGCAGACTGCTTTTTTGTGAACAATTATTTTTATTGAGAAAAATTTCCCACCCACCATACATGAATTCAAAATGAATTATACATCAAAAAGAAGAAACAAAAGATTTAACAATGTCAAAAGTGGCACTCCAGGTCTTCAAAGTTTTTGTCTTTGCTCCATAATTATGAGCTGTAGATGAATTGCAATTTGGGGAAGGTGACACATGCATATAGAAGCGTTTTAAAGGGGACAGATAGAGTCTATGTAGTAATTTCCAATGGATCATCTGATGATTTGGGTTTTTTGAGGATGATTAGATTAGATTCAACTTTATTGTCATTGCACGTGTAAGGTACAAGGCAACGAAATGCAGTTAGCATCTAACCAGAAGTGCAATAAGCAGAAGTACAGGATATGCAGTGCCTACAATATGTTACATATGTACAGAAATATACAGTACTATGGACATAATTTACTAATTGTTTAATACTATCAGTATGATATACAGATGGGTGATTATGAACATACTATACAGATGGATTATGCAGTAAATGTATGTACACTATAAGCAAAAACTATGAACAATTACAATGGATATGAATAAGTGATACATTAAGATGTATAGTGCAATGGATATTGAAAGTGCATAGAAAATAAAAAATCCAGTACATAGTAGTGTGTAGATGGATCCATTCCGTATTCTGAATGTACAGACACTAGTGCAAGTAATAAGTTTAACAGATTATTATTATTATTTTTATAAACAGATTTAGTGATGGGGAGGGGTGAAGAGTGTGTAGTGGTGTGTGAGGGGGGATCATCGGGCAGAATTCAGTAGGGAGACAGCTGTAGGGAAAAAGCTGTTCCTGAGTCTGCTGGTCTTTGTTCGGAGGCTCCTGAAGCGCCTCCCAGAGGGCAGTAGGTTAAACAGTCTATGATCAGGGTGAGAGGAGTCCTTAAGAATGCAGTGAGCTCGACGTAGACAGCGTTTTCTCTGGACGTCCTCAATGGCAGGGAGTGGTGTCCCTAGAAGTTCACCAGGATGGCTGGAGACAAGTGGTTCTTCTTCAGTGTCCTAAGGAAGAAGAGGCGCTGGTGAGTCTTCTTGACTAGGCTGGAGGTGTTGGTGGTCCAGGTCAGGTCCTCCGAGATGTGGGTTCCCAGGAACTTGAAGCTGGGGACACGTTCAACAACCATCCCGGTAATGATGTGATCGTCTCCCAAATTTGGTCAGAAAATAACGTTTGCAAGTCAACACTGATATCCTTAGACCAGATAGTTGTTATGGACAATGGATTGTATGATTGTTTGAGGAGAAAAGAGTAAATAACTGAAGCAGAAATAACAGAGAATTACTTTCCGCAGGGGATGTACAGGGAATTGTGCATCCCAGGGAACTCCATATGCGCGAAGCGCTGACCTAATACGAAGATACATGAAAAAGGAGGTTCCTGGTAGGTTAAAAAGAGCCTTAATATCTTGAAATGATTTCAGGCCTTTGTCATCATAAATGTCACCAAAGGACTTTACTTTACATTTAACCCATTGTGGACAGTAAAATGGGTTTTTACCCGATAAAAAAATATTATTATGTAACAAAGGTGAATGACGATGCCACCTCAAGTTTGGCTCTATCTTCCTGGTCACCGTTCTCCAAGTAGAAATAAAATGTGTTACGATAGGGCCAAAACGAAGTTTACATTGTCTAAGTGAGACACCAGCAAAAACCAAATGCTTTATATTGTGTGGAGAAACAAGAGATTCTTCAATAGCCCACCATGAGGTTCACACATTTGGTTTAAACCAGGCTGACAGTGCATGAAGAG
This sequence comes from Schizothorax lantsangensis, assembly GCA_027422415.1. NCBI lineage: Eukaryota > Metazoa > Chordata > Actinopteri > Cypriniformes > Cyprinidae > Schizothorax > Schizothorax lantsangensis. Next base: position 151,707 of record JAPDDO010000444.1, read on the forward strand.
TAAAGGAGTCAGCGTATAATTTAAAATTTGGAAAGGACCAGCCGCCATCTGATCTGTTGCGCTGTAAAGTAGATAGTTTAATTCGGGGGCGTTTACCATTCCAAATATATTGAGAGATTACTGAATCGAGTTTTTTCCAATAGCCTGCAGGTGGGGGTAAAGGAATCATAGAGGAAGAGAAATTAACGCGAGGAAGGATGTTCATTTTAACAACAGATATTCTTGCATGGAAAGAAGTAGGAAGATTCATCCAATTTGCCAGATCTGAGGTGACTTAACCAAGTTTTTGTTCAATTTTTTGAGACAATATCCCGCAAGGACGGATAGATATCTACACCTTAGTATGTGAAAGAATGCACCGCTGGAATAAAACCAGAAAATGTTGCAGACCCAACACAAAAATTGAGAGGGAACAGATATGACTTTGTCCAATTACTAAACTGATTGAATAAATTTAAAACATGGGGGACTGATAGAACTGGATTGTCTAAACATAGCAATATGTCATCTGCAAATAAAGATATGTGATGTGACGTGTTCTTAACCGATATAGGAAGTATAAGTTCTGACTGACGTACAGCTTGAGCAAGAGGTTCTAGAGATAAAGCAAAGAGTAAAGGTGAAAGAGGACAAGACTGCAGAAATATGTTAATTCAGTATACACATTATCCCACCGGTCACAATTGTGACTGGCTTGATCTCTGTGTAATTGTCACTGAAGTGAATGAGTGAGTAATTTATGACACGTATGCATAAATCCCCTCTGCCACTTATGTTCTTTCCTGGAGTCATTATAGACGTGAGCAGAGGCAACATTTCCTTGTTCCTGATCCTGGTGGAATGTACATCAGCACTAATGGAAAAATCATTAGTTTGAAAACAGTAAGTTGAAGAGTAAGCCATCTATCCCGTGTCTTAGGTTCAATGAAACATTAGCATATAGATCCTAACTGAAACACTCAACGGATAACCCAGGTAAAAAAGACATGCACTTAAGTTGTACTAATATCAGTGCACTTATTATATTTAATTTTTTATGCTATACTAAGTGCATAATAAATGTGTTATTTTGGAACAACTTTAAATATGTTAAGTGCTCTTGAAGATATGCTTAAGAACTTTAAGCAATATATTTTAATATATTTAGTTGTGTTAAAATGGAACAACTTCAAGCATCTTTAGTATAATTTAATTGTACTTCTCTATATTATAATTTATTACACTTATATGCTTGTGGTACAGTTAAAATTTATTTTAAGCTTCTCTTTAATGTGCTTCAAGAACATTTTCAATAGCATTTCAGCTTATTAGAAATGCCTTATTAGTACACTATTAGTGTCGTAGTTTATTTTAAACACCTGGTTAAATAAATAAATGAATAGGTTGTGATTTACATTTATACATTTAGCAGAAGCTTTTTTCCCAACGCAGCTTACATTACATTCAAAGCACTCATTTTTATCAATTCTTGCATTCCCTGGGAATCGAACCCATGACCCTGGTATTACTAATGCCATGCTCTATAGCAGGGATTCTCAACTCCGGCCCTCGAGATCCCCCCCATGCAGAGACCAGCTCAAACCCTGACCAAACACACCTACCTGCAACCTTCTAGTAATCCTGAAGACCTTGATTAGCTCATTCAGGTGTGTTTGATTAGGGTTGCAGCCAAATTCTGCATGACAGTGGATCTCGAGGGCCAGAGCCGAGAACCCCCGCTCTTTAGAGTGTACTGTAAAAATCATGATTTATATACTTGCAATACCGTGGATGAGAAAATGTATTTGACATCCATAATGTACCATGAAACCAGGGGCGGACTGGCCATGGGGAGAACCGGGAGAATGGCCTGGCAGCCAATTTGGCCCGCTACCCTATTTTATTTATATATATTTTTATGTTGTTGTTGTTGCCTGCTGAATGTATACTAAAGTGATTATTTCCGAATTCGCCATTCAATAATAAAACTCCAATAAATCATGAATCGGCTAGTCTTCTTGGCTGGTAACGCGATTCGCCTCGCGCAAGCTCCGCGCGTCCACCAAAAGACTCGCGAGACTCGAGAATGGAGTAGAAGCGTCCAGGTGGAGCAAAGAGGCAAAACTGTCCTGTTTATGACTTCAAGCGCAGGTCAGTTACATCTGTAAATAGACAGACTATTGCAGTTTTGTCTTAGTTTACTTAGTTAAGCATTAAACTGCTAGCAAATGTTAGCAGTAGCAGTCAATTGCTGCAAAATTACCAAAATGACAATTACTATAGTAAAGAGTAGGAATTTAGCAAATATTCACATGGTTTTATAACAGGATTAGACGGAGCTAAGGCAGACAACAACACAACCCTTACGAAAATTAACCGTGGTTTCATATAAAATAAAACCAAAAACCATGGTTTTATAGTTAAACTATGGTAACAACAAAATTAACAATGGTTTTGCTACACTATATAGCTTCACCATGGTATTTGTAGTAAAACTCTGGTTACAAATGTTAATCAATCCACCAAAAAACCATGGTTACTATACTTTTACCATAGGCCTAATAAAACCATGGTTAATTTTCCTTAGGACAAAACTCATTTTTATTTTTTTATAAAGGTATATTCAAGATATTGAGCGAGTGAGTAATTTATGACACAGTATATGCACGTATGCATAAATCCCCTCTGCCACTTATGTTCTTTCCTGGAATCATTATAGACGTGAGCAGAGGCAACATTTCCTTGTTCCTGATCCTGGTGGAATGTACATCAGCACTAATGGAAAAATCATTAGTTTGAAAACAGTAAGTTGAAGAGTTATCCATCTATCCCGTGTCTTAAGTTCAATTAAACATTAATATAAATCCTAACTGAAACACTCAACAGATAATAAAGACATTATGCACTTATTGTGTCTGTAATATGGTGACCGCTAAAACTGCGTAGACCATTCACACAGTTGTACAAAATATAATGCGTACACTCAGGCCTTAAGTGTCTATTTCAAAAAGATCTTGTATTGTTTTGCTGGGAACAAAGAAGTGTAATTCAGTTTATTAAGAACTTAAAGCTTGACAAATCAGTGTTGCATGATTTACTTGAGTACAAACATGTTACTCGTGGTAAACGTTATTCAAGGGTAATATAGATATAACATCATCACCAAGTCAACAAAATAAATAACATTGTTCTAGTGGTTTTTTGGATATTAAAATCCAAAAATCTTACATATTGTGGCTTTAAGCAAATCAATAGCTTTAAAGTAGTACCTAATCATTGCTTTCATTTTAATGAATTCAGTGTTTTTTTTCAAATAAATTTATACAAAAGAGAGTCAATTGAAGGTGCAGGATTTTGTCCACAAATAACAATAAGGCAGAGTAAACCATTCTTGAAATTCCTTCAGCTTTTGAGAAGTGTCCTTCCTCGTATATTCATTCCTTTTAAATAATTAAAGGCCACCTATTATGCCCCTTTTTACAAGATGTAATATTGGTCTTGGGTGTCCCCAGAATGTGTCTGTGAAGTTTCAGCTTAAAATACCCAACAGATCGTTTATTATAACATCTGAAAAATGTCATTTCGATATTTCAACCCCAGAAAAAATATAAATGAAAAGCAACGCAGAGCCTATGGCTATCCATATTTAATAATAATATCCATATTTTAGATTCATTGCATGTAAAGTAAAACATTTCAAAAGTTTTTTTGTTTTAATTTTGATGATTAGAGCTTACAGCTCATGAAAGTCAAAAATCTGTATCTCAAAATATTATAATATTTACATTTGAGTTTCAATTAATGACCATCCCTACAGTATAAATTCTGGGTATCTCTTGTTCTTTGAAACCACAATAATGGGGAACACTGCTGAGTTGGCAATGATCCAGAAGATGAACATTGACGCCCTCCATAAAGAGGGTAAGTCACAGAAGGTCATTACTGAAAGGTGTGGCTGTTTACAGAGTGCTGTATCAAAGCATATTAAATGCAAAGTTGACTGGAAGGAAGAATTTGGGTAGGAAAAGGTGCACAAGCAACAGGGATGACCGCAAGCTTGAGAATACAGTCAAGCAAAGCTGATTCAAACACTTGTGAGAGCTTCACAAGGAGTGGACTGAAGCTGGAGTCAGTGCATCAAGACTCACCACGCTCAGACGTCTTCAGGAAAAGGGCTACCAAGCCACTTCTGAACCAGAGACAACGTCAGAAGCGTCTTACCTGGGCTGTGGAGAAAAAGAACTCAGTGGTCCAAAGTCCTCTTTTCAGATGAAAGTAAATTTTGCATTTCATTTGGAAATCAAGGTCCCAGAGTCTGGAGGAAGAGTGGAGAGGCACAGAATCCATGTTGCTTGAAGTCCAGTGTGAAGTTTCCACAGTCAGTGATGATTTGGGCTGTCATGTCATCTGCTGGTGTTGGTCCACTGTGTTTTCTGAAGTCCACAGTCAACGCAGCCGTCTACCAGGAAATTTTAGAGCACTTCATGCTTCCTTCTGCTGACAAGCTTTATGGAGATGCTGATTTCATTTTCCTGCAGGACTTGGCACCTGCCCACACTGCCAAAGGCACCAAAAGCTGGTTCAATGACCATGGTGTTACTGTGCTTGATTGGCCAGCAAACTCGCCTGACCTGAACCCCATAGAGAATCTATGAGAGATGAGAGACACCAGACCCAACAATGCAGATGAGCTGAAGGCCACTGTCAAAGAAACCTGGGCTTCCATACCACCTCAGCAGTGCCACAAACTGATCACCTCCATGCCACGCCGAATTGAGGCAGTAATTAAAGCAAAAGGAGCCCCTACCAAGTATTGAGTACATATACAGTAAATGAACATACTTTCCAGAAGGCCAACAATTCACTAAAAATGTTTTTTTTATTGGTCTTATGAAGTATTCTAATTTGTTGAGATGAATTGGTGGGTTTTTGTTAAATGTGAGCTTAAATCATCACAATTAAAAGAACCAAAGACTTAAACTACTTCAGTCTGTGTGCATTGAATTTATTTAATACACGAGTTTCACAATTTGAGTTGAATTACTGAAATAAATGAACTTTTCCACGACATTCTAATTTATTGAGATGCACCTGTATATATATAAAAAAAAAATAGGGTAGCGGGCCAAATTGGCTGCCAGGCCACCGGGAATTCTCCCGGTTCTCCCCATGGCCAGTCCGCCCCTGGTTTCATGGTACATTATGGATGTCAAATACATTTTCTCATCCACGGTATTGCAAGTATATAAATCATGATTTTTACAGTACACTCTAAAGAGCGGGGGTTCTCGGCTCTGGCCCTCGAGATCCACTGTCATGCAGAATTTGGCTGCAACCCTAATCAAACACACCTGAATGAGCTAATCAAGGTCTTCAGGATTACTAGAAGGTTGCAGGTAGGTGTGTTTGGTCAGGGTTTGAGCTGGTCTCTGCATGGGGGGGGTCTCGAGGGCCGGAGTTGAGAATCCCTGCTATAGAGCATGGCATTAGTAATACCAGGGTCATGGGTTCGATTCCCAGGGACTGCACGAATTGATCAAAATGAGTGCTTTGAATGTAATGTAAGCTGCGTTGGGAAAAAATGCTCTGAAGTAAACTAACCCTGAAACAGAAGCTGCTCCGGAGCAGGTTATGTTCAGAGAATAACCTGTTCTGGCTACTTACATTCCCTAAAAGTTAAGAGTTTATACGCTTACTTACCCTTAAACATACCCAGGTATTTTACATAATCTGCTTTCTGAAAAACTCCCCAGGACTGTTCTTGACCAAAATATGTCTTAGTTTAGCAACATTTCTAAGGTGTAAAAAGGCTGTTCTGCAAACATTGGAAATATGATTGACAAAGTACAGATTGCTATCAAATGTAACACCCAGTTTCTTTGCTGTAAAAGATGGCTTAATAGTAAATCAATAAAAAGTTATATTCACTTGTTTCATGTTCTTCACGTCTTTCATGTCCTTGCCATCTCATACATTTATTAGATTTTTAAACAAAATAAACCACTTGTATGATTTATTTTCATACCAAATCTGTTGCTCCATAAATGTTCAATACAAACGTATATATAGTTTTCTGCAATTGTACATTTTGGGCATGTTTTTTTCTTAAGTTGTGCCTTTAGCCCCGTTGTACCCTACCTCGGTTTTGTCAGAACAGAGCAGGAAAATACTGACCATTCATTCTTTGATATCACTAATAGATTCTGCTAACTTGGCAAAGTGCAAATGACAGCTTCTTACATAAAAAGACTCTTTACAGTCATAGGGATTTCCTTAAGAAATGATTTCATGAGGTTACAGGAAGTCTTCTTCAAAAATCCTGAACAAAAGATAATGATTTCCAGCTGAATGAAATGAATACTAATCAATCATTAACTTTTACTTCATAAATATTGGGTAGAATGAGCCTCATGTAAGCATTTTCAACAAGAAGAGATTCAACATGAGTATCCAGGTAAGTCAATTTTTCATTTCTAAATTAGTCTAAATTAAAAAAAAAAATTACAGAAAGCTTCAGCTTATCATTATATATATTATAAATATTCTTAAAAAATATTTTAATATGCTGTTAAATCTGTCTACCTTTTAAAAAGCTTATTTATCTTAGCTTTATTTCAAGTTTGATTCTATATTTTATCAGATTTTTCTACATTATACAGGACATTTTTTTTCTGGTTGACTAGCAATACTCGTCAATATCTGTCCATCACTTAACCAGAGGTCGCTGGCTAAAAATGTTTTTTTTCTGCTTGAAAGAAATACATAAAGGAAGAAAAAGCCAAAATATTAAATTCCATGAATATCAAGTTAACAGCCTCAATGTTTATTTTTGCTGTCTATAGATTGTAAAATCAAAAGTGTTTGCACACACGGCACATGAAACATGATGGGTGATGATGTAGAAATCGCTGTTGTTGGCATTGGATGCCATTTTCCTGGAGGTAATTCTTATCAATTTACAGTGTTTCATTATTTGTTCATGTTATGACTTTGGCCTAAATTGTATTTACATGGTATGTTCTCGTCTATTTTAGGTGAGGGACTTGAAAACTTCTGGAGAGTCCTCCTTCATGGAGAGAACTGTGCAGTTCAGATACCAAATGACAGGTTTAATCTGTCTCAATGGTACGATCCAGATGAGAGAAAAGCAGGAAAGACATACACAGCAAAGGCAGCACTTATTGATGGGTAAGACTTCAGTTCATTTGTCCTCATTAAAACGACTTATGATGTTCACTTATGTTTGTCAAGTTCAAAAATGCTCAAAAAAGTGGCCTTCGACTTATCATTAACATTAATGAATTTACATTATAATTTGTCAGTCCTGGGAGGTATTCCAGAAAGTAGGTTATGTAAAGGTACGTAAGCAGTTAAACTCAGCTTTCGGTTCCAAAAATAGAGGTAACTTTCAGGGTTTCAACTTTAAGAAGCCAGAGCAACTTATTCTCTGACCATAACCTGCTCCGGAGTAGCTTCTATTTCAGGGTTAGTTTACTTCAGAGCTATCAGCATATGCATGACATACTGACGAGACTCCAGTGGACGTGACAGATTACGCTTAATATTATATATTATTACAATATAGTTATCAAATATGCAATTTTGTAGCATTTTAAATTGATAAAGCTGAGCAGCAGTTTGCATGCATGGATATTACTGACAGTCATTTAACATTAGGGTGGCCTTATTGTCCCCAAAAGATGTAAACTACTCAGGTCTGGGGTCTTGATTGATGCAAATTCCTATTGTAAGTTCATGTTTTACTTTGGGGGATGTTTTGTCAAGGACTATAGATGCTAATAATGGGTTTTCCCTTTAAACAACAGAGTATTGTTAGATCTAAATGCAGTTGAAGTCAGAAGTTTACATACACCTTGCAGAATCAGATTTTTTATTTTTATTTTACCAAAATAAGATGGATCATACAAAATGCATGTTATTGTTTTATTTAGTACTGACCTGAATAAGATATTTCACATAAAATAAATGTATATATAGTCCACAAGAGAAAATGATTTGAATTGATAAAAATTACCCCGTTCAAAAGTTTACACACCCTTGATTCTTAATACTGTGTTGTTAGCTGAATGATCCACAGCTGTGTGTGTTTAGTGATAGTTGTTCATGAGTCTCTTGTTTGTTCTGAACAGTTAAACTGAGCTGTTCTTCAGAAAAATCCTTCAGCTCCCACTAATTCTGTGGTTTTTCAGCATTTTTGTGTATTTGAACCCTTTCCAACAATGACTGTGTGATTTTGAGATTCATCTTTTCACACTGAGGACAACTGAGGGACTCATATACAGCTATTACAGAAGATTCAAACACTCACTGATGCTCCAGAAGAGAAAACCATGCATTAAGAGCCGGGGCGTGAAAACTTTTGAACAGAATGAAGATGTGTACATTTTTCTTATTTTGCCTAAATATCTTTTTTTTTTCACTTAGTACTGTCCTTCTGAAGCTACAGAAGATACTTACATGTTTTCCAGAAGACAAATTAAGTTAAATTTACCCTGATCTTCAAATTCAAAAGTTTTCACGCCCCAGCTCTTAATGCATGGTTTCTTCTTCTGGAGCATCAGTGAGTGTTTGAATCTTCTGTAATAGCTGTATATGAGTCCCTCAGTTATCATCAGTGTGAAAAGATGAATCTCAAAATCATACAGTCATAGTTGGAAAGGGTTCAAATAAACAAAAATGCTGGAAAACCACAGAATTTGTTGGAGCTGAAGGATTTTTCTGAAGAACAGCTCAGTTTAACTGTTCAGGACAAACAAGAGACTCATGAACAACTATCACTAAACACAAACACAGCTGTGAATCATTCAGGGAACAAAGAATCAAGGGTGTGTAAACTTTTGAACGGGGTCATTTTTATAAATTCAACTATTATTTTCTCTTGTGGACTATATGTAAACATCTTTTATGTGAAATACCTTATTCAGGTCAGTACTAAATAAAAAAATAGCATGCATTTTGTATGATCCCGCTTATTTTGGTAAAACGATTAACATTTTGCAGATTCTGTAAGGTGTATGTAAACTTTTGACTTCAGCTGTAGGTTGAGCCTCAACCTCTGATTATTGTAATATTATTCTAACTAAGTATACATAGGAAACCATGGCATGATAATAAAGTTACCATTAGAGGAACTGGTCATGACCGCTGGTTTAATTAAGCGTGTACAGATCTATGGGGACTAAATAATATACTTTTAGAAATTAACAAGCATGGTATGGTTATCCAAATAGTATTAGTCAATTGCCTGTGTCGAGTGACCAAGACTGATGAGTTTTTGATTTTGTATACCCAGCCAGTAAAAGACTCAGTGTTATAGGAATCCGGATGAACAAGTGTAAATTCAATAAAGAGTTAAATAGATTAATGTGTAGTTAAACTATTATACAACTGACCAATAATCAATTGGCATTATATTCTAAAAATTGAGGTTGTGATCAAATGGAGTCAAATAAAAGTAAATTGGAATTAAACTACTTTGCCACACTGAAAAGAGAGAACACACAGTAAACCTTCACCCGCTCTATTGGAAACCATCATTAGGCCAATTTGGCTGGCCTTATGCATTCATGATAACAAAAGATCATCAAGAAAGTAGCTTGATTCACCAATCTCATCTAAAGTCTAATCAGTGATATTAAATGTGTTATCATTAATATTTTGCATTGCCTGTGTTATTGCACCATGAGATCCAGCAGTTGCAGCAATCAGTTATTCTGGAAAATGTAAAAACATGTTGAGCACAAAGAGCTCAATCAGCACAAGAAACTCAACAACGGTGACAATCAATAAAAAGCTTCATGCCGCAGTGTATGCTGGCTGCCACATTAGTACAAAACTCAAAGATTTACTGCACTAGAAAAACACAAACACTTCCCAGGTAAAACTAGTATATATGTAACAGAGGCCAGCGAGTAGGTGCTGTGCAGGTAAACCTCACTCCCCTGATCTCAAGAGACACACTAGCGACTGACGCTATCGGCTACAGCCTTTAGCCTCCTTGTTAGTGCTCCCGTCTCACACGCCGGAGACCCGGGTTCGAGACCCGCTTGGAGTAGGCGAGCGGGACCCATTACATATAGACGGGGGGAGGTTTGGCCATTTCATTGCATTGCACACTGGATCACTGAATGATTTATATATTTTAAGCAGTTGGTAGAAAGTAAAAAAGATCTCCTCAAACACAACCATTTTCTTTGTTTTGTTTTTAAAGTTATGCAGATAGAATAAATAGTATTTTAGGAGATAATTCAGTCAAAAAAAGATTCTGTTAATCTTTACTAACATTTTTCCAAATCTGTATGGTTTCATGCTATTTTGGTTAATGTGGGTTTTACTCATACAGTGAAAGTAAATGAGGTTCAGTGTAGTTTGGAGTCCACTGACTTTAAAGTATCATCTTTCGTGATCTGCTGAACAAAAAATAAATCATACAGGTTTGGAATTAAATCACCTGAGGATGAATGATGTTGGAATTGTCCTTTTCTCTGTAGTGTCTGAACTCCACAAGCAATAACACCCTCACCTTTTATTCTGTGTAGCTTGAATGAGTTTGACCACAAGTTCTTCGGCATCACTAATGCTGAAACAATCACCATGGACCCTCAGCACAAACTTTTGTTGCAGTGCACATACAGGGCCCTAGAGGATGCCGGGATACCAATGGAAAAGGCCAGTGGAATGCGAACAGGAGTATTTTTGGGTAACATACAAGCTAAATATAAGATAAATAAAGTAATTTTGATGTCTTTTAATCCCAGTGAAAAAGTATTTGCACTTACTGCATGGGAAGTACCTTCCGAGCAACCTCTGGTTAAGATGCATTGCTAAATAGCACATAGATTTTATCCATAATTCCCTGGTTCACAAGAGGGATCCAATGTGTCCTGACCGTGTTCCTTTTATGTCACCACACAAGTAGTAATGCTGAAATGTTGCTTGTCAGAGCCCTGCAACAATTGTTGCCTTGAGAAAGGCACTTAACCTCAGGTAGCACTGTAATAGAAATACAGCAAATGGTTATGGATAAAAGCATATCACCAGCTAACATGTCTTTTGTTTGCTTGTTTTTCAGGCCTAATGAACAGAGACTTTGAGCTGGCAAGTGTGAGGATCAATCCAAAACACATAAACCACACTAATGCCACTGGTGCCGCTATGAGCATAGCTGCCAACCGCATCTCATACATATTCAACTTCACTGGCCCCTCACTGTCCATTGACTGCGCCTGCTCCTCATCCCTCGTCGCCCTTCACTTAGCTTGTCAAGCCATAAAACAAGGTAGTCTTCAAAAATATGTATGCAAACCCTGTGGATCAAGTTATTTGCACATTTTAAGAAGATTGTCCATATACTGTATATTGTATGTGCACTATTATACACTACTGTGCTAAAGACATTAGATGTTTCATGTATGTTTTGCTTTTGAATCAAACATATTATTAGCCATTAGGCAGCCCCCACCCCCTTAAATCTGTATTACACTCAACAGGAGATTGTGATATGGCCTTGTGTGGTGGTGTGACCTGTATATTGGAGCCAACCCTTTTCGTGACTCTCTCCAAGGCAAAAATGATCTCCTCTGATGGAACGAGTAAACCTTTCAGCAGCAAAGCAAATGGATATGGCAGAGGTGAAGGATGTGGGGTCATTCTATTAAAGCCTCTGAAAAAAGTAAATAAAAAGATTGTTTCATGTAAACATGGCACTGTGACAGCAATGTACCTAATGATAAACTACTACAAGAACCACCCATAAGTTGTTTGTATTTTGACAGGCTCTTGAAGACCATGATCATATTTGGGGTATCATCAGCAAAACTGCAGTAAATCAAGATGGCCACAGCGTTAGTCCAATCACCAAACCATCCATGGTACAGCAGGAGGAGCTGCTTAGAAAAATCTATTCAACAGAGACTGACCTGACTTGTGTCCAGTACATTGAGGCTCATGGGACTGGGACTCCAATTGGAGATCCAATAGAGGCAGGTAGTATCTCAAAGGTCATTGCCAAAGCAAGACCTCAGAAGTCAGGGCCACTCATCATTGGTTCAGTTAAGAGCAATATTGGACACACAGAATCTGCTGCAGGTGTTGCAGGGCTCATAAAGGTTCTTTTGATGATGCAGCACGAAACCATTGTGCCATCACTGTTCCACTCCATGGAAAACTCCAGCATAGACATTGAATCTCTCAATATGAAAATCCCAACCACAGAAGAAAAATGGATCAGTGACTGCAGAGGAGAGAGGTCAGCAGGAATCAATAACTTTGGGTTTGGTGGAACAAATGCACATGCACTAGTCAGACAATATGTGCAATCAAAAAAGCCAAAAACTCAGCTGATCAGCAAATCCCATCGGTATTTTGTGGTCTCTGCAGCCTCAGAAATATCCATGAAAAATATTATTGAAGATATGTCAGAACAGATCAGTGCAGGGAAAATATCAGATCTACAGTCTTTACTGTACACCTCGGCATGTAGAAGAAGTCACTTGAAACACAAATACAGGAGAGTATTTCAAACATCATCATTGGCAGATTTGCAAGAGAAACTTACTGCTTCTGTAGAGAAAAAAATTGTACCATCAAGGACAGACTCCAAACTAGTTTTTGTGTTTTGTGGCAATGGTGTTACATATCAGGGTATGTGCAAGCAGCTCCTAAAACAACAGCCAGTTTTCAGAGAGGAAATCATGAAGATTGAAACTCTGTTACAAAGCTATAGAAGTTTAAATCTGATAGAGATGCTGGAAAGTGAACCTAAGAAAAGTGCAGAGCTGTCTGATCCAAAGATTGTCCAGCCTCTTCTGTTTGCTATTCAGGTAGCTGTTGTCAAACTTCTGAAACACTGGGGCATCAGTCCTGATGCTGTTTTGGGGCACTCTATTGGAGAAGTCGCTGCAGCTCATTGTTCTGGTTTACTGTCACTTGAAGACGCGGTGAAAGTCATCCACTATCGCAGTTCTTTGCAATGCACTGTGACAGGAGGGAAGATGCTGGTAGTCAGTAATATGGCTGTTTCTGAAGTCTTGACAATTCTTGAAAAATCTCATTCAGGAAGGGTTTGTCTGGCTGCTTATAATAGCCCTCAGTCATGCACCCTCTCAGGAGATGCAGATGACATTGACAGGTTGCATCAGAATTTGAGCAACTCAGCCAGTGGAAAAGATTTGTTCCTTCGCATTTTAGATGTACCTGCAGCATACCACAGTCACAAGATGGATCCCATTTTATCCAAAGTGAAAGAGAGTATAGGCTCATTGCAGGCACATAATTTGGAGACAGAATTGTTTTCAACAGTGACAGGTGTTAGTTTGTGTTCCTCAGATTTTATTACTGGTGAATATTGGGCAAAGAATATCAGAGAACCAGTTGAATTTGAACAAGCTGTAAAGTCTGCAGCTAAAAACAAAAGGAGTGTGATATTTGTTGAAATAGGTCCAAGAAGATCTTTGCAGAGGTACATCACTGAGACTCTGGGAAATGACTTCACCGTGATTCCCTCAGTGCAGCCTGATAAAGATCACGAGACAATGCTTGCAGCTGTTTCCAAACTGTTTGAACATGGGTTCAAAGTGGACTGGGAAATGTTCTACGAAGGTTATGAGACTGAACCAATTCCCTACCCACGATACCAGTTTGATGACGTGAAGAGTGATATCTTTGCTTCAAATTTGCAGTTGATCAGTCCCACTGGCAACCATCCAGTAGTTACACAAATGGGTACAGACAGTTCAGTGTTCAGCTGTGATTTATCATCTGAATCAGTGGCCTACCTGCAGGAACACAAGCATAGTGGGGTTTCCATCATTCCTGGGGCATTTTATGTAGAGCTGGGTTTAGCAACTTACATGGAATATACAAAACCCAAGGTTCCACTAAGTTCTCTGCAGCTCAGCGTAACATTCCAGAGTCCATTCGTTTTCACCCAGAATTCCCCAGAAATAAACGTACAGCTGGATCATTCAGACCATTTGGCTGATAACACATGTAACTTCAAAATACAGTCTACTTCTGCAGTCTATGCATTTGGCACAGTAGAAGCAAAACTAGGTAGAAGTCCTGAAGAACAGTTCATTTCATTAGACTGTATTTCCAAAAGATGCACATTCCACATGACTACTGAAGAACTCTACAAGCTTCTAAGTCAAGCAGGATTTGAGTATGGGTCTGTCTTCAGAAACAATGCAGATGTTTATTGTGGGGAAGAATTTAGAGAGGCTATATCTGTTGTGAAGGTCTCAAAGGAATTACTGCCTGAATTACATGACTATCACCTTCACCCTGTGGTCTTGGATTACGTCATGCAACTTGTTCTTGCAACTATAGGGGGTGTATCAACAAGACCCCAATATCCTGTGCAAATAGGCAGCCTGACTGTATTTGAACCATTGCAAGAGGAGATGGTTGTTTATCTCAGAGCAGTACATGTTGGAGAAGATGATTTTGATGTTTGTGGCTGCTTAGCCAACAAACAAGGTAGGGTGTTAGTTGAACTGAAGCATGTGAAGATCATAATGCTAGGAAGTCATCCCCAAGTAGTCAAGGAGTACTTCTTCCACAACAATTTCAGTATCATCTCTGAAGTTGATACGTTTGATACACAGATTAAGGCACTGGTATTTTCTGACCAGGTAGGAATTTCTAAAGCTTTGCAACAGTACTTGGACCCAACATCTAGATATGTTTCTTCTTCAAAAGGTAACATACTGTTACAAGATGGAGTTGAACGGCTTTTGTCAAAACTGAACATTTCAAGTGTAAAGAAAAACTTCCAGGAAATTTTGTTCATGTGGGGTGATGCTGACCAAACCTCCCTCAAATCAGAGAAGGTCTTAGACAGTATGGTGGGGTGTTGTGAGATTTTCCGAAAGCTTGTCCGATATCTCAAAGCAGTTGATTTCTCAGGTGTTATTAGAGTAATAACCTATAGATCATCTGAGACCTTAGTGGACCACATAAACCCTGGGTTTGTTCTGTCAGGCATGACAAGAGCATGTGCAGCTGAGTTGCCAGAACTTTCCTTCCAGCTGATTGACATGGGCTCTGCCTCTTTTGAAGACATCAGTGTTTTGGTTCAGGTCCTCAGATCATACTCCTGTAGCAAATATCCAGAGCTAGTAGTGAAGGAGGGCAAAATTCTCAAACCCGAAATCACCCACACACCTTTGCCAACCATGGCAATCTCTTCAAGAAACCTCCTCATGTTTGATGAAGAAGTCTTCATCTTGCAAACATCTGACCCATATAAAATGACAAATGTGTCAGCGGCTCAAATGGATAATTCCATTGAACTGATTAAAGAAAAAAACATTGAGCTTCATCTCAGTAAAATATGTGTTCATTCATCAGATTACTTTCCAGTCAGCATTCCTGACCTGAAGTATGGTCACACATTGTATTGGAACAAGCACACAAATGAAAACCATAAGCTCTTAGCCCTTGACTTCAGTGGCACTGTCACAGCTGTGGGTAAAGATGTCAGCAAATTTAAAGTTGGTGATCATGTTATGTCTTGTTACCCTGTGGCTGCCACCACTAAAGTAGTTATCCCAACAGCTGTTTGCTACAAAGCAAAAAGTCTTTCATTCCTGAATGAAATCCCTTGTGTCTCTTACACGGTACTGGCTTGGAAGATCTTGCATGAGGCTTTGCCCAAAGCTAAACAGCAATGGAAATTGGGTATTTTCTCCACTGTTCCTGACTCAGCTTTGATGAATGTGTTAATTGCTATTGCAAACAGATCAGGTTGGAATGTAAGAGTGAGCACGGAGGCTGATCAGCTGTCTTGTGATTTTAGTGAGGTTGTGGGAGCTGTTCTTCTACCTCCTTATCATGTGGAAACCACTGAAAGAGCTAGCAGTGTAAGAGGCATCAAAGACATTGTTCTTGTCTATGACAACAAGACAGAATTGCCATTCAATACAACATTTCGAGGTACAAATGAGGAAGTCCGCTTCCATGCCCTCCTCATGTCCCAGATAATGCAAAAAGGGTCTCTGCAAATGCAAATGCCACACATCTACCGCTGGCTGAAATCCATGCATTTGGACAGAAAGTCCTTGTCTTTTGACACAACAGCTGCTCAAAGAGTGAAATCTCAAGACACTGATCTTATGTCTGTAAAAGAATCTCAATCATACTTCAGATGCCAGATCCTACCCATTATCAATCTGAACAGTAAAGCCAAGAACGAGCTGTCTGACATTCCAGTGATGCCCAGACACAGTCTATTCAAGACAAATTCAGTCTACATTGTCACAGGTGGTCTAACAGGTTTGGGCTTTGAGACAGTAAAGTTCATTGCTCAGAAAGGAGGAGGAAACATTGTCATTCTGTCTAGGAGTTGCCCAAACCCTCAGATGCAACAAGAGATAAGTAAACTCTGTACCCAATATGGTTCGGTCATTAAGTCTCTGCCGTGTGATGTTTCTGTGTCTGAGCAAGTGGACCAGACAATCGTTAATATTGGAAAATTATTTCCATCCAGTCCCATCAAAGGGGTGTTCCACAGTGCGGTTGTCCTGCATGATGGGCTCATTGAACATCTTGACAAATCTCTTTATGAGAAAGTCATGAGGCCAAAAGTGAATGGAGTGATTAACCTTCATCGTGCTACCATACAGTGCAATCTGGATTACTTTGTGTGCTATTCCTCCATCGCTGCCTTCATTGGCAATGCCTCACAAACTAATTATGCTGCGGCTAATACATTCTTGGACACCTTCTGTCAGTACCGCAGAAACATTGGGCTTTCTGGACAGTCCATTAATTGGGGGGCTCTGAATCTTGGTCTTTTGTTGAACAAAGTCCATGTCCAAAGATTTCTGGAGACAAGGGGAATCATGCTTTTGGAGATTCCAGAAATCCATGAAAGTCTTGAGCAGTGCCTCTTGATCAACAAACCTCAACAGGTTGTGTGCAAATTCAATTTTAAAAACAACTGGAATAACATTCTCAGTCAGAACAAAACACTGAATGTACGCTTGTTTAAAATAGCACAGGAAGCTAATAGTAAAGTTGGAGTGAATGTCACCAGACCTGAACAACCCAAGAAATCATCCTCACCACGTGATTGTCTGAGGTTCATGATTAGTGAAACGACTGGTATTGACATGGATGAGCTGAACGATGATGTTCATCTTTTCAATTTAGGCATTGACTCAATGTTAGCCATGACTCTGCAAAATCTTATCTTCAACGATAGAGGTGTGAATGTCCCTTTAGTGACTCTGCTGGATCCAAATAGCACATTGGCAACTCTCATTAAAATCCTGGAAAAGAACTGTGTAGATGGAAATCAGAGTGAAGATGAGAGATATTCCACACACTTATGATCTGTAATTTGTATTTCTCTAAAGCAGTCTTGTTGTAGCCACAAAACAAGGACTTTCTTGGAAATTCATAATGTGAAATGGGGGTATAGTTAGTAATACGGTACTTAATTAAACAATGCAATTTACTCAAATTCATCTAGATTAAAATGGTGGATTTAACATAAGTCCTTAACTGTGGATTTAACATTGTTCATCATTGTTTTAACTTATGCTTTTTTTCAAGATCACACTAGGTTTAAACACACATTCAGCACTTCACTTTGAAAATTGCTTTCTGTATCTGTTTTAATGTACATGAAACCGAAGCTGTATTAGTGGCACATACTGGCATGCTGCTGATGATTAAGTTGATGATGATTATTTTTGTTTTATTATTATTATTACTATTTTGTCTAGCTAAAGAGATCATGACAAATCTATTTTTAAGTTGGGTCAAAGGTAACTACAAATATTAAATAAAATCCTTGAAAGTATGAAATAAATTGTGATAAATGAATTATTCCAAACAATAGTATTAGTAAGATTTATAGTAATTTAAAAATACATTATGGTGAATGATGTTTAAAATACTGTCTACAATGACAATTGAAAAGTTAAGTTTATGGGTAATTTAGTGCTAGTACTTCATGTATAGATTGAGACTTTCTGTAGTAAGTACTAGTATCATGATATTTTACAAAGAAAAAGTTGAATCAGTAGCACAAAATGAGATGTCAATATGATTTGATCATTTATCAGTAAAACTGCAATGAAAGTGTCAGGATTCTGGACTGTTTGTGTCGTGTTTTGCCCCTGTTTCTGTTTGTCCTTATTTGGTCATGTTCCTGTTCTCGTTTAGTTTGATTATTAGTTGATTCCCTGCACCTGTCTGTCCCTCGTTATCCTGTGTTTATAAGCCCCAGTCTGTTCACTTAGTGTTTGTCGGATCTACTCATTATGTTCGTGAATCCGGAGGAGAGTTTTCGGGAAGGTCCGTTTTTTGCGCAAATGACCCAGAATTGACTCCTATATTTATGAATGTTCCATGATTGAGGCCCATTGTGTCTCATTTATATTGTTAACTTTATTCTAAATAAACTACTTTGTACTTTGATTCTTTAGTTATCTCTCACATAACCCTAACCCTCTCTCATCATGTGGGTCTTTGTCTCCTCAGGTGTGAATCACAGCATTATTCAGGATTATTCACGCCTCCATGCATACTGTCTTTCTAAACAAAGTTTGTCTTACAAAATTTAAATCAGTATATTGTTTTATGTGAATGAGTAGGCAGGATAATTTCACATCATTTTGAAGCAAAAACTCTAGTCTACAACCTCCAATACCTCCATAAGTCTTGTGGACACATATTTAGTATTTGTTTTGTGGCCTTATTTCAGTGACTTAAATTTTGTATTTATTTTATTCAATAACCACGCATAAACGTTATTCTCTCAAAAATACAAACATGTACATACACTGTTACACAATGCTCTGAGGCACGAAGGTTGAAGATCCAAATGCTTTTATTGAAGGGTCATCCACAATCGTAGTCAATAACAGGCAAGGGTCAAAAAACAGTAAATCAGTCCAAACAATGACAGGGTTATAAGGCGTAGGCAAACAGAGAAATCCACACAACAGGCTGAAGTACCAAGACGAGACACAAGGGAACAGAATAAAGTGGCTTAGGAATGCAAAAGTAACAACTGCAAGATCTAACGATGAGTAAGTGAGAGAATCTGGCTTTTATAGACAGAGGTGATGATGCTAATGACAAACAGCTGCAAACAATCATGGCTGATGGACCGGGCAGAGAATTATGGGCAATGGAGTCCAAACCAGTGACAACAGTCTAGAATGGAGTGCCCTCAAGGGCACTCCAGCTGGTGATCGTTACATAGGCTGTGTTCGAAATGCCATACTATTATACTACTCTTACTATTTCTGCAGCATCCAGTATGTATGCTGCGCATAGTATGCAAATTTTCTGTATGCATGTAATACCCGGATGACCTACTATTGTAATGATTTTTATAAACAATACCCTGTTTAATTTAGCTCTTTGGTTTAAGCTTTATTTTAGCTTTAGGGAATCTTACGATCTGATATTGATATGATCAATTGATATTAATCAAATCGTCCAACTTATACCTTATCTAACAATCGTCCAGCGAGTTGTTAGAATTCAGTATATCTGAGAAATTCTGTTTATTCTCGTGGCCACGATATAATAATACAGAATTATTTAAATAACCTTATGACAGTTATGAGCATAGGTACCGTAATCTGGGCAAAGTTTTAATTTGAATATTACACAACAGAACACAGAACACTTCTCTATAAATCAAACAAGAGTTTATTTGCTATCTTACTAAAATACATGAACTAAGCTAAATAACATAAAACAAAATACATACACACAGGCAATGAATTGTTGCAATTGAGAATGATTAAAATATAGCACTGTTTTGCTATTTCCACACGATTTTACCCGTGTCGATCATCAAGAGGAGAACTCTAGTGTCTTTACCTTAGAGATAAATACCACACGATTCAGCCACTTTAGAGATCCGTTTTTTAGATGGACTGACGTCAGGGCGTCCACCAGCGCTCTTCCAATGAAATGGTTCCTGGGGACGGAGCCCCGCACACATGGATCAATCTTCCGTGCGTAAATTTATCTGCTTAGTTATTTTGTCACATGAAGAAAATATCCTGGCAGATTTCTATGTGTGTTATAATCATACATTAGGATCAGAGAAGTCAACTTTCATTTACACCAACTTGTTGCATTTATCATGGCCGTTAAAATGAAATCAAATTCAGCATATTTCCTACACGTTAATAGTTTTCCTGCTAAGACACACAAAAGGGTTCAAATTAAAGATTAAAACAACACATCATGCATATGATGCTATAAGTGTAGTACTCACTTTACAGGAGAAAATTATACCTCCAAAGATTACACAAAAATACCATTGATTACAATAACACAGTAAGCTTACTTTCATTTCATAAAATGCAACCTGACTATATATATTGTAAATATTGTAAAAATTGTGTTCCTGTGGCTCAGTGGTAGAGCATTGCGTTAGCAGAGCATTGCGTTAGCAGCGCAAAGGTTGTGGGTTCAATTCCCAGGGAACACACATACTGATAAAAAAAATGTATAACCATGTATAATGCACTGTAAGTCGCTTTGGATAAAAGCGTCTGATAAATATAATATGTATATTGCTTTTGATAACATTGTTTTAATAGCCCAGTAGCTATTATTAATTGTCTTTTGGAACACTTTATAAAAGTTTTGAGTCCTTTTAGCAAGGTCCAAGGCCAGAAACAAGCTGTGGAATGTGGGTGAAACGGGAGGTCAGGAAAGAGCTGTCCAGGTCATGAGAATGTCACGTTTGTGGAGATCTGTTTTTTCTTAGCTCGGACGTCTGTCATAAAAACGTCTTTTCTCGTTGATAAAAATCATTGAATTATGCATTAACGATCAGTTGATCCATGACGTTTGTTGTTGGACCATAAGCAGATGTTTCGTCCTGTTTCGGTCGAGTTATGGTTAAGTGATAAGAACCAAGTGAAGTCCTGTTTTAAACCACATTCAAGATGTTCTCCTCCAACTTCTTGTTTTAACAAAGTCTCTTGAGATAAGGAGGTTTTATGGCAGGAAATCGGAACTCAGGGATGTGCTCGCCATTATGTTCAGATGTGTGTGCGTTCTACCTTCCCCCAAGGTCTTACACTATATTTGCCAGAATCTGCTAAATATAACTCAAGTACACTGAAATCAGTACAGAAGCTGTGTTCCGAATGGCATACTATCATACAACTCCTACTATATTGCAGTATACTGTGTGAATACTATGAATAGTATGTGAATTTTCTGTATGCATGGAATGCCCGGATTACCTGCTACATTTGCTGAAATTTGATGTATGCATCTAAAGACACTGCGTGGGATACTGTTTCCCAGAACACAATGCGCTCCATGTGACATTTCATCTTCAAACGCATGAGTGAACTGGAGGCGGGGAATAGTAATTATAAATGTTAAACTTGTATATGTACGTATATACATATAAACTACAAACTATCGCTGTGCATCTAAAAACAATATCATTAGTAAGACATAAATTGTACTTTAATCTCTACGGCACTTTTCCGATCAAGTCAAATGATGTCACCTTTATCTCTATAGTGCTTTAAAGATTGTTTCAAAGATATTAAATAATAATATTACCGTATTGACCCAAATATAAGATGACCCTGATTATAAGACGACCCACCTTTTTCCAGATGTACCTTTTGAAAAAGGCTTTTTGAAAACCAAATCTTGTTTTTTTTCTCTCTGTAAAATACATTTTTTTCTTAAATTATTTTCATATTGCATATTTTTCCTATTTTAATTTTTGTTTTGAAAGTATGGTAAATACTGGTAAAATGTAACAACAATGACATTTAAAAATATACACTTTTTGTTATACCATAAAAATAACAGGTAGCCCATCTGAATTATATAACATTTAGGCTATCCATCTCATAGTAGCCTACCAACATTTTATTAACAGTAGAAGTGAAATCTTAATTGTAGTCTTCAAATCTGGGTACTGTCTTCTGTTTTAAAATCACTTACAGATGAAGTTTGTTCCATCAGGCTAACATGACAGTCAGGAGGACTCATACCGCTGTAAGCTTTTCTTTTTCTTTTGTTTTCACTCGCAATCTTTATACAACACACATTACATTAAGTATTTCATGGCACACTCGTTTTATGCATTTTTGGCGCCACCTATTGTTGTGGGTGTATTATTGACATGTCAAAGTCTAGATCCCGAATATAAGATGACCGCGTTTTTTCACATGTATTTCCAAGAAAAAACATTGTCTTATATTCGGGTCAATACGGTAATATTGCAGTAATATAATATATAAACAAAATATATAAATCAAAATAATATTTCAATTATTCAAACAGAATTAAATCAAATCAAATCAAATCAAATCACTTTTATTGTCACATCATTACAGCACATGTGCCTTGGTGAGTGAAATTCTTGAGAGTGTGCTCCATACAGTGTAGAAACAATTAACATATAGACAGTACCATTACATACTTACATACTTATACAGATGACAATGTGCAATATACACATACATATACTCAGTACACACAGTTACTATTAGACATACTTACAGTTATCAATACACATTATGCACTGTATGTACACATTATACATTATGTACACATATATACACACACAATAATATGCAAAGGTGCAGTAGATTATACATAAGCTGGATACGCAAATGTCATGGATGTGCATTGGATGGTATCCAGTGGTAGCAGATAGATTGTTGTATTTGTGCAGTGTGTACGTGTAGTCCAGTTTGAACTGTGTTGGAGTTAAAGTGCAGTGCGTGGCATATCGTAAAGTGGGAGTGTGCTGTAGGGTGTATTAGTTCTGACTGTTCATTAGCCTGATAGCCTGAGGGAAAAAGCTATCCCTCAGTCAGCTAGTGCTGGATCGGATGCTGCGGAGACGTCTTCCTGAGGGCAGCATAGAGAACAGTCTGTGGGACGGGTGGCTGGAGTCATTGGTGATCCTCCGGGCTTTCCTTATACACCGCCTGGTGTAGATATCCTGGAGGGAGGGAAGCTCACCTCCAACAATGTGGCGGGCAGTTCGCACAACCCTTTGCAGAGCTTTGCGGTTGCCAGCGGTGCTGTTTCCAAACCAGGCGGTGATGCAGCCGGTCAGGATGCTTTCCACATTGCAGGTGTAGAATGATCTGAGGATGCTGGGGCTCATTCCAAACTTCCTCAGCCGTCTCAGGAAGAAGAGGCGCTGATGTGACTTCTTCAGCACTGCATCTGTGTGAGCGGACCATGTGAGATCCTCAGTGATGTGAACACTGAGGAACTTAAAGCTGTTTACCCACTCCACAGGTGTCTTGTCGATGGTGATGGGTGTGTGTTCTCTGCTCTGTCTCCTGAAATCCACCACCAGCTCCTTGGTCTTGTCGATGTTGAGTGAGAGGTAGTTCTCCTGACACCATTTAGTCAGGGTACTCACCTCCGCTCTGTAAGCCGTCTCATCGTTGTCAGTGATCAGGCCTATCACCGTTGTTTCGTCAGCAAATTTGATGATGACGTTGGAGCTGTGTGTGGCTGCACAGTCATGTGTGTACAGGGAGTACAGGAGTGGGCTGAGGACGCAGCCCTGAGGAGCACCAGTGTTGAGGGTCAGCGGAGATGAAATGTTGTTGCCCATTCTGACCACCTGACTTCTGCCTGTCAGAAAGTCCAGGATCCAGCTGCACAGAGATCTGTTTAGTCCTAGAGTATGGAGCTTTGCAAACAGTGTGGCAGGCACTATGGTATTGAATGCGGAGCTGTAATCCACAAACAGCATTCTCACATAGGCGTTCTTGTTTTCCAGGTGGGAGAGAGCAGTATGCAGGGTGAAGGCAATAGCATCGTCTGTGGAACGGTTGCTGCGATATGCAAATTGCAGCGGATCCAGTGAGGCAGGCAGCACAGAGGAGATGTAGTCTCTGATGAGTTTCTCAAAACACTTGCTGAAGATGGGTGTCAGAGCAACGGGCCTCCAGTCATTCAAGCATGTGATTTTATTTTTCTTTGTTATGGGCACAATGGTGGATTTTTTGAAGCATAAGGGAACCACAGACAGAGAGAGGGAGAGGTGGAAAATGTCTTTGAAAACTCCGGCTAGCTGGAATGCACATGCTCGGAGCACACGGCCTGGGATGCCATCAGGACCCACAGCCTTGTGGATATTCACCCGTTTGAACGATCGGGTTACATCCACGACAGAAATGGAGATTGCACTTGCCTCTTTTGCAACAGCTGTGGGAGCGCTCTCTGTGTGGGCGGTGTTGTGAGCCTCGAAACAAGCATAAAAAAGATTAAGCTTGTCTGGCAGAGAGGCGGCAATGTTCACTGTAGCTGGTTTGTTCCCTTTAAAATCCGTGATGTTATTGATGCCCTGCCACATGCTTCTTGCGTTGTTGGTGTTGAATTGTTCTTCAACTTTGTTTTTATATTGTCATTTGGCGGCTTTGATGGATTTCCTGAGATTGTAACTGGCTTGTTTTCGATCGTCAAAGTTCCCGGATTTAAAGGCAGATGTCCGCACTGACAAGGCTGCTCGAACATCGCTGTTAATCCATGGTTTTTGGTTGGGGTAGATGCGGATTGTTTTTGTCGGCACCACGTCCTCTACACACTTCCTGATGAAACACGTTACAGTATCTGAGTACGCCTCTATGTCATCATCAGACGCTGCCCGGAACATGTCCCAGTCCACGTGATCAAAACAGTCCTGTAGTATAGCGTCCGATTGGTCCGACCAGCATTGAATTGTCCTGAGGGCAGGTGCTTCTCGTTTCAGTTTCTGCCTATAAGCAGGCAGGAGCAGAACGGAAGTATGATCCGTTTTGCCGAAAGGTGGGCGGGGGAGCGATTTGTAGGCGTCCTGGAAAGGAGAGTAGCAGTGGTCCAGTACACGATAACCACGCGTGTTGATGGTGATGTGTTGAAAGTATTTTGGAGCTATTGTTCTGAAGTTGGCTTTGTTAAAGTCCCCCATAACAATAAACGCTGCATCTGGGTACGCGGTTTTCTGCTCGCTTATATTACCATACAGTTCCTGAAATGCCTGGTCTGTGTTGGCTTGAGGGGAAATGTAAACAGCTGTGATTATGATCGCTGTAAATTCCCTCGGTAGCCAGAATGGTCGACACAGAAGCATATAAAATTCCAGATCAGGGGAGCAGAAGGATTTAATAGAGTGTAGAGTCCTTTAATATAACCATTACACCATGAAACCTTGACAGGAGCAGCTATTGATCACAGGGCCGCAAAGAATAAATCACTTACAGGCTCACCAGCAGCAACAGCTAACTTGTGTTTCTTTTTTTTTTTCATGCCGCAAGAAAGCACGCAGGTTCCACCGAGATTTGAACTCAGATCGTTGGATTCAAAGTCCAGAGTGCTAACCATTACACCATGGAATCAACACTGCTTCCTTGGTGGCCGTCTGGGAGACAGATAGCGCTGTGGCTGTGGGGAAGCACTTAGACAGTGGGGTTGAATCCCAGTGAATTTTGGTCTCTGGCCCCCTCGAACAAAAGGAAAAGACAGGGGACATCTGCCGAAACACGGGATCGAACCAAGGACTTTTAGATCTTTAGTCTAACGCTCTCCCAGCTGAGCGATTTCGGCCATAACCGCCAGCAGTTTAGCCAGTGGGGATTTCTGTGAGACCACCCATCACTTAGCCAGAAGAGCAGAGCTGAGCTCCCAGAGAACAAAAGAGGCTGGCCCGTACAGGCATCGAACCCGTGCACTTGGCATTATTAGCACCACGCTCTACCCAACTGAGCTAACCGGCCTGGCTTTACCTGTGCTTCTGCCCGATTGACCAAAACCTTCCTGATTGCTCGTGACCCTAATGAGACAAAATGGCTACAGGACCAAACCTCATCACGGGCTCGTCCAGGATTTGAACCCAGGACCACTCGCACCCAAAGCGAGAATCATACCCCTAGACCAACAATCCTGCCCATGCAAGCTCCTAGCCGAGAAAAAATAACAATTACAGCAACAACCAAGGAAGGAACATGACCTAACATGGAAGTAATCAAACACCTCGAGACAGTGTCAAAGGCAAACGGAGGAAAGTTGGCCTCTGAATGGATTTAAAATGGGGCTGGACCTAACATGTAGAGGGATCTTAGGGAGGACAGCTGAAAGGGTCAGATGTCCCTTAGACTTTAAGCCAGTGTGGGAAACAGAGGGGAGAAGCTGGCTGCACGACCTGAGTGATCCAGAGGTAGCCTACGTAATACAGGAATCCACACACAGATATACTGGGGTAACAAGACCAAGAAGGGCCTCAAAAACAAAAGCACAATCTCTCGGTTAATTCTACAACTAAATGGAGGCCAGTGCAAAGGTGCCAGCACAGAGGAGAGATGGCCTCTTTTCTTCAAGCCCGTCATAATAGCGGTCGCTCTTCGAAGGCGTCTTTGGGAGCGATGGACATCGCTCTACCACGTCCAGGGGAATTAGCTCAAATGTTAGAGCGCTCGCTGTATGTAATATGCTGCAAGACAATCACATAATATGATCTGGTTTTTGAAATGCAATGTGTGCTAAGTTTACTTTATTTACACATTTGCAGAGTATGACAATAATAAAAAAATAAATAGAATTAAAAGCATGAATTTAACATATGAAAAGCAGGAGGGTTTGACCATTTGAAAACGAGGAATTTATTCCATAAATATTAGTATTTTAACTTGTACCGTAAATAAAATTATTTTAATTATTTACTTATAATATAATGCATTATATATATTTTTTTCATTTGATCAAATATTCATATTTTATTTTACAGAACAATTATAATATAAAAGTAATATATAAGTAACAGCTGCAATAATACTAATAATTATTGTTGTTGTTGCTGTTATTAACGATAATAACATTAATATTATTATTATTAATCAATTTTATTAGGTTCCTCAAACACAAGTTTGAATGTAATTTGGGGTGCTGGTAACGATTCTAGGGGCACGGTGGCTCGGAGGAGGTCACTAGTATTATTACCAAATATAAATAATTTTTGTTTAATCATTATGTTCAGTCATAGAATCTCAAGCGGCGTTGCGTAACGTTACGTACGGAACGCTTACGTCATGCGCCTGGCGTCGTATAAAGTAGTTATAAATCATGACTTTGCACACAATACACACATCATTGTTGACAGAAATGTAGCTTAATTAACGGACGGACGATGATTTTAATTTATCTGATCAGTAGCGACGTGTTTTCTGTATATCATGGGAAAAGTTACAGGTTCACTGGTACTGAAGAAAACGTGTGCTATACATGCTAGCTTCATTTTCCAAAAAATACACGCTGTATATGAACAAATAATGAGTGATATTCAATAATGAAGTAAACAACCGTAGCCTTACCTTTTTCAAAGATGACAATAACAGCTGTCGACGGCGATTGGTGAAAAGTAAGCCACACGAGAGAGAAACGCGATTGGTCAAAAGTAAGCCCCAGAGTGAAACGCGATTGGTCAAAAGTAAGCCACCGGAGAGAAACGCGATTGGTCAAAAGTAAGTCCCAGAGAGAAACGCGATTGGTCAAAAGTAAGCCCCGGAGAGAAACGCGATTGGCTAACGTGGGCTTACTTTGGGCTTACTTTGGCTCAATCGGTGGGATGTAGCAGGCGCAAAGGAAGGGGCCCAAACGGAGGAGTTTTAGTTACATGTGTAACAAGTCACCCTCCGCGAGCTGGATTCGAACCCCTCGTCTGCGCGACCGAGTCGTTTTCGAAGTCCGGTTCTGAATCAAATGATTCGCGATCCGATCGGAGCGCTTCGAATCAGTGAATCATCTGTATATATATGTCAATATAAGGACACGCCCTGGACATTATATTGATTGATATTTATTATTTTGTGTAATTATTTTTTCAAAAGTATATGACATGTTTATGTTTAGGGTTAAATAAAATGAATAAAAATGTTTCAGTAGTTGATTGATATTTATTATTTTGTGTAATTATTTTTAAAAAGCATATTACATGTTTATGTTTATGGTTAAAATGAATAAAAATGTTTCTTCAAAAATGTTTTTTTTGTGTGTGTGTGTGTGGGATATGATTTGATTGATATGATTTATCAGATTTAATTCATCTGATCAAAAGACACTTCAAATGTTCAAATGTAAAATGTTTTATTAAAACGAATACACATAATATATACAAAATATATACAGGAAAGAAATTATTTATCGAGGATACAGGACAGTATGAAAGACCATGTAATATAATATATACAGGAAATAAATTGAGGAGGATACAGGACAATATGAAAAAGTGGGCCCATGTAATATATACAAGAATGATATTGTTTATTGAGGAGGTGGAGTTTGGCCTTTATTTTGCTGGCGCTGTTCTGCCAACCAGTCATCTAAAGACTTTCCATCTGAGGCACGTGAGCAAAATGTGGCATTACCATATCGGCTATGACCAAACTCTTTTGTTTTGGGCTGCCCACATTTGCTGCACATGTTAAAAGTAACCACTCGCACATATTTCCTCTTATGGACTCCGCTTTCCTCCTCCTGAGCGCGCCGGCGCCTGTTCCTCTGGGTGTAACGGGACACAGGAGCATCAGACGCAGGAGCAGAAGAGGGAATCACCATTGACACAGTCATGTCTGGGTTAAGGACTAGTGTGCCTAACAATGACCCAGGTGCTGAAATGGGCTGCACGACTCCTGGTGCTGTGGGGGCAGGTGCAATGGGGCACTCCGCGGTGGCAGCAGCGGGCCGTCGACCTGGTCGCAGAATTGGAGCCTGTCCTTCTCGATTTGGCAGAAGGATAAATGGATGTTTTGGGCCTGATGTCGATGGCGCTTCATCCAATTTTTCCCTCGGCGGAGGAAGCTGAGTATCGGCCACAGCAATTGGGTCAGGTGGAGTCAGTCCCTGAGCGAGGACACTCATTTCCTGATCCTTCTGCCGCCGCTGAAACCTGAAAATAAACGACTTGTATTATATATCTGTTTAAAAGTATTCAGTTCATTTGAAGCAAATAATGTGCCTTGCTTACCACTGAATGAGTGTCTTCTGGTTTAGCTCAAACAGCTGGATCATGGTTTCATCCATCAGCCTGCGACTGTTAAGCACCAGCTCTCGGATGTGGTGGTAATCCGAGAGGATTTTAGACCACCTGGGGGTGCAAACTCCAGCCTTCTTGGTCGGCGACTTGTGTAAAGCACAAAGCTGGATACAAATGGCCTCAACCAAGCGGCTGGTGTTGGGCCACTGCGCTGGACCCCCAGGATGTCCAATCAGACACCGTTTCACACTCTCCACACCCGGTGTGACTCCGGACCGCTTCGGTGCTTTAAAGCGCCCGTGTGTGAGCTGAGGCTGATGTCGAGGCTGATAGTTGACCCACTGTTTGTCAGCATCAGGGAGAGCTGTCCACAGCTGGATGACCTCTGTCACCTGCAGGTCAGTGAGGTAAGGAGCCTCACGGAGACCCACCAGGTAACCAGCCAGATCCTGGACCTTGTCCCACCCAGCGATGCCATCGGGTCCAATGACTGCTCCCTAGTAAATGCAGATTAATGTTAATATGTGGAATAAATAAGATTGGAATTAAATAAAGCCTGTAAAGTGTCTTACCTGAGCCTCGGCGGAGAGACTGCTTCCAGGCTGTGACAGCACTGAAGGGGCAAGATGCTGTCCTTCTCCTCCAGATGATGTGGACGGCTCAGCCGGTGATGTTGGGGACTGAGGCAAAGATGAGGGGCGGATTTCATCCTCGTACAGCACTGGAACTGTGATGTCCTCCATGATCTCTTCCTCAAACCCCTCATCTTGCAGGTCCTGGTCATCAACTTCCTCCACCAGCCGGTCTTCCTCCTCGGAGTTCTGGAGCACTGGAGTCAGTGTTTTGCCAGTCTGGCTGTAAAGGTACTCCATTCCCAGCAATTCACCTACAAGAATAAAATGGGGAAAAAGAAAGTCTTCTTAATATTTTGTCTAGTACATTAAGACATTTAATCCCACCAACGTGAAACAGGTTTTCACTTATAAAGCTCTAAAAACCTTACTGACTGATGTTTTAGTGCATTTCCTGCAAATATGGAAATAATATAGGGTCTCAATTAAATATGTGCAGTGTCACATGATCAGTGTAAATTGTCACATGACCAGAGCAGTTTATTTACTGTTTGCACCTTGAGAAGATGATGCCTGCATCAAAGCTTCAAAACAAAAGGCTAGTAAAGTGTGTTAACATATGACACAGATTTTTGGTCCACGTTATCTTTAAAGTGTCTAGCATTAATATATGAATTCACAATTAGTCAGTTTTGTAGAGTGTGGTCATAGAATGAGTAAACATCTTGATGGTCACAATAGTGACCGCTGGGATAATACAGTGAATTTAGGTATACATATAAATCCAGTTGCAGTTGTTAGTGAAAGCTGCACTAACATGTCTAAAATGACAAAATATTGCACTAAATTAAAACTTAAAATGTTACAATATTGATGTTGTAACACTAATATAACAATTTCATGATATATGTTACAATAAAGTAACAATTTTGAAATACGTTGATTTTTTTTGTATTTTAACTCAGTGTTGTTTAAGGGTTTTTATGGTAACACTTTATTTGATAGTCCACTTTAGACATTCTACTAACAGTGAGTAACTTTGCAACTACATGTCAACTAGCAGTTATTAGAGTATTAGTAGACTTAATATCTTCTAACACTTTATTTTGTTGAGTCCACTACATACTGACTATAGGATCTTTGCAAGTGTATGTCAAGTTATTCTACTAACCCTAAACCTACCAGTCTGCTCTGAGAGTTAGTTGTAAATGAATGAGAATTAGTTTACATGTAGTTACTTATAGTTAGTAGAATGTCTAAAGTGGACTATCAAAATAAAGTGTAATTGTTTATATGCATAATAGTCACCCTAGAAGTTTAAAATAGCTGGGCTATTTGTGACCGACCATAAGACACAATTTTTCACACACTTTTCCCAAAAAATCTATATATATTGATTATTTCAAAGGGTTACTAATGACACATCATCTGGATTATTTTATGTCTGGGATTAAACAGGTTAAAGGCTAAATAGATAATTTAGTAGATTATTACAAAAGAACAAATGAATGAATTTCTTGCCTGTATATGCTCCAGGAGGGCGATAGCGCTCATCCCAGGGCTTCCTAAAGACTGTTCGGCTGAGCTGGTCCACAGCCTCTCTCATGGCACTGCCATATGACCGGATCGAGGGCGTTCCTTTAATAGCGTCTTCCATCCGGTCATCATTCCAACGCATCAAGCCCTCAAGAAGATAGGCCTGAAAATGCGCATCACTGGCACTGGTTCCTAAAAGTTAAATAAACAAAAAAAGGCTTTTATATGTCTTCATAAGATATGTACTACACATGAAGTAACTGGTTACATGTAATAGAGTAATGTAGTTACATCAAAAATGATTGTCATTATAACCAGAGTTACTACAGTAAAAGAACAGTGTTTTTTTATTAATGTGACATTACTTTAAACTAATGGAAGCAGTTACAGTGCCTATATGTTTTACAGAAAAATGAATATGTAATACCTGGAATAAAACGGTTCAGGTGGAGGTGGAACGACTCCAAGGAGGTAGAGCCACGGGTTGGACAGGTATCCCTGATATATCAAATATGTAAAGTCAAAATATGAAGTCTGAAATTTCCAATGCTGTCGTCTTAAACCATGACTGTGCACACAGTGTAAAATTAAAATAAATAAATGGGGTGCACAACTGTGTTTAGTATTTTTTTTATATGCTAATACAATTTTTATTAATATTTTAAATTAGCTTTATATTTTAAGTCTTTATTTTAATTTTAGTTCAATATTTATTTAATTTTTTTTCAATCACTATTTAGGTTAATTTTATTTTATTTATTTTTTTTCAGTTAGTAATTTTAATGCTTCATTTTATTTAGTTTAACTTTCTCATTTAATATTTATATTTATTTAATTTAATTTCAGCTTTGTTTCAGTTAACAAAAACAGTTTTTAATAGCTGTAGTTAATAATATGCTGCAAGACAATCACATAATATGATCCGGTTTTTGAAATGCAATGTGTGCTAAGTTTACTTTATTTACACATTTGCAGAGTATGACAATAATAAAAAAATAAATAGAATTAAAAGCATGAATTTAACATATGAAAAGCAGGAGGGTTTGACCATTTGAAAACGAGGAATTTATTCCATAAATATTAGTATTGTAACTAACTAAATAAAATTATTTTAATTATTTACTTATAATATAATGCATTATATATTTTTTTCATATTATCAAATAGTCATATTTTATTTTACAGAACAATTATAATATAAAAGTAATATATTTGTCTTCATTTTTATAATTAAAGCAACAACAGCTGCAATAATACTAATAATTATTGTTGTTGTTGCTGTTATTAACGATAATAACATTAATATTATTATTATTAATCAATTTTATTAGGTTCCTCAAACACAAGTTTGAATGTAATTCGGGGTGCTGGTAACGATTCTAGGGGCACGGTGGCTCGGAGGAGGTCACTAGTATTATTACCAAATATTAATAATTTTTGTTTAATCATTATGTTCAGTCATAGAATCTCAAGCGGCGTTGCGTAACGTTACGTACGGAATGCTTACGTCATGCGCCGTATAAAGTAGTTATAAATCATGACTTTGCACACAATACACACATCATTGTTGACAGAAATGTAGCTTAATTAACGGACGGATGACGATTTTAACTTATCTGATCAGTAGCGACGTGTTTTTTGTATATCATGGGAAAAGTTACAGGTTCACTGGTACTGAAGAAAACGTGTGCTATACATGCTAGCTTCAATACACGCTGTATATGAACAAATAATGAGTGATATTCAATAATAATGAAGTAAACAACCGTAGCCTTACCTTTTTCAAAGATGACAATAACAGCGGTCGACGGCGATTGGTCAAAAGTGAGCCACACGAGAGAGGAACGCGATTGGTCAAAAGTAAGCCCAAAGTAAGCCCCGGAGAGAAACGCGATTGGTCAAAAGTAAGCCCCGGAGAGAAACGCGATTGGCTAACGTGGGCTTACTTTGGGCTTACTTTGGCTCAATCGGTGGGATGCAGCAGGCGCAAACGAGAGGTAGCGGGATCGATACCTGCATTCTCCAAGCTGGGTCCTGCCATTTTACGCTCACTTCCCTAAAGAGACAGACTGCGTGTTGACGCTAGGAAGCGACGCTCACTGCTGTCTAAAAGATTTTCGGACCGGGTCCTGTGCAAATTGGTGGCACAACAGGTCCCACCGAGATTGCTAACCATTACACCATGGAACCTTGACAAGAGCAGCTATTGGTCACAGGGCCGCAAAGACTAAATCACTTACAGGCTCGCCAGCAGCAACAGCTAACTTGTGCTTCTTTTTTTTATTTTCATGCCGCAAGAAAGGGTTAGGGCTAGGGTTAATTTCCACCGAAATTTGAACTCGGATCGCTCGATTCAAAGTCCAAAGTCCAGAACCATTACGCCATGGAACAAACCAACACTGCTTCCTTGGTGGCAGTCTGGGAGGCAGATAGCGCTGTGGCTGTGGGGAAGCACTTAGACAGTGGGGTTGGATCCCAGTGAATTTTGGTCTCTGGCCCCCTCGAACAAAAGGAAAAGACAGGGGACATCTGCCGAAAACAGGGATCGAACCAATGACCTTTAGATCTTCAGTCTAACGCTCTCCCAACTGAACAATTTTGGCCACAACCACCAACAGTTTAGCCAATGGAGATTTCCATGAGACCACCCTCCACTTTGCCAGAAGAGCACAGCTGAGCTCCCAGAGGCTGGCCCGTACGGGGATCGAACCCGTGACCTTGGCGTTATTAGCACCACGCTCTAACCAACTGAGCTAACCGGCCTGGCTTTACCTGGGTTTCTGCCCGATTGACCAAAACCTTCCTGATTGCTCGTGACCCTAACGAGAAAATTCGACTTCAGGACCAACCCTCACCACGGGCTCATCCGGGATTTGAACCCAGGACCTCTCGCACCCAAAGCGAGAATCATACCCCTAGACCAACGAGCCTGTTTGCGCATCTGTCCATGGAACATAATGCATTGTCCATGGAAAGCCTGTGTAGGTCATGTCAAATTTACATTTACTTTTACATTTAATCATTTAGCAGACGCTTTTATCCAAAGCGACGTACAAATGAGTAGAACAATAGAAGCAATCAGACCATCGAGAGAGCAACAGTATACAAGTGCCATGACAAGTCTCAGTTAGTCTAGCACAGTGCACGTAGTTACACAATAAGTTACATGTGTCACTTGACCAACCGTAACTTATTTGACAGGACATCCACAGGCTTTCTGTGGACAATGCTTTCATAAGTCATAATTTAAGTTTATAATCATTTTATTATGCAAAACGTACAGTACTAGACTCAGGAAACACCGTCTGACAAGTTCATGTACATTACAGCTCATCAATATTCATATTTACCCTGAAGACGGTCTGTCCACGGAAAGCCTGTGTAGTTTCCGTCAAATAAGTTACAGGTGTCACTTGCTGATGTGATGAGCGTCTCGCTGCAGAACACAAGATCCAGTGGGCGTGGTTGGATCCAGATCCAACTCCTCCCACATTACATATACCTAAACCTACCCATCTACACCCCCTGATCCCTAAACCCACCCATCTCCACCCCTAAACCTACCAATATCCACCCCCTAGATATGGAACCAATCTTGTGGGCTGCAGCGAGCCCTACTTGGCTGATGTTGGATTTTGGAGTTGGATTTTGGTGAATTTCACCACATATGGTGCATGACCACCCGTAACTTATTTGACGGGGCCTCCACAGGCTTTCCGTGGACAATGCATTAATAGGTCATTATTCACAAATGCAATGATTTTATTGCTTAATACCTACAGTACAGTGCTCATGAAACAACGTCCAGCAGTTTCATGTACACTGGAGCTAATAAAATTGCTTAATTTGCATAAAAATGCACTTTCCCGGAAAGCCTGTGTAGGCCCCATCAAAAAAGTTACAGCTGTCACTTGACCACCCGTAACTTATTTGACGAGGCCTCCACAGGCTTTCCTTATCATAATAGCGGTCGCTCTTCGAAGGCGTCTTTGGGAGCGATGGACATCGATTTACCACGGCCAGGGGAATTAGCTCAAATGGTAGAGCGCTTGCTTAGCGTGCGAGAGGTAGCGGGATCGATTCCTGCATTCTCCAAGCTGGGTCCTGCCATTTTACGCTCACTTTCCTAAAGAGACAGACTGCGTGTTGACGCTAGGAAGCGACTCTCACTGCTGTCTAAAAGTTTTTCGGACCGGGTCCTGTGCAAATTGGTGGCACAACAGGTCCCACCGAGATTGCTAACCATTACACCATGGAACCTTGACAAGAGCAGCTATTATTCACAGGGCCGCAAAGACTAAATCACTTACAGGCTCGCCAGCAGCAACAGCTAACTTGTGCTTCTTTTTTTTTTCTTTTCATGCCGCAAGAAAGGGTTAGGGCTAGGGTTAATTTCCACCGAAATTTGAACTCGGATCGCTCGATTCAAAGTCCAAAGTCCAGAACCATTACGCCATGGAACAAACCAACACTGCTTCCTTGGTGGCAGTCTGGGAGGCAGATAGCGCTGTGGCTGTGGGGAAGCACTTAGACAGTGGGGTTGGATCCCAGTGAATTTTGGTCTCTGGCCCCCTCGAACAAAAGGAAAAGACAGGGGACATCTGCCGAAACCAGGGATCGAACCAATGACCTTTAGATCTTCAGTCTAACGCTCTCCCAACTGAACAATTTTGGCCACAACCACCAACAGAGATTTCCGTGAGACCACCCTCCACTTTGCCAGAAGAGCACAGCTGAGATCCCAGAGGCTGGCCCGTACGGGGATCGAACCCGTGACCTTGGCGTTATTAGCACCACGCTCTAACCAACTGAGCTAACCGGCCTGGCTTTACCTGGGTTTCTGCCCGATTGACCAAAACCTTCCTGATTGCTCGTGACCCTAACGAGAAAATTCAACTTCAGGACCAACCCTCACCACGGGCTCGTCCGGGATTTGAACCCGGGACCTCTCGCACCCAAAGCGAGAATCATACCCCAAGACCAACGAGCCTGTTTGCGCATCTATCCATGGAACATAATGCATTGTCCATGGAAAGCCTGTGTAGGTCATGTCAAATTTACATTTACTTTTACATTTAATCATTTAGCAGACGCTTTTATCCAAAGCGAGAAAACAGGCTTTCTGTGGACAATGCTTTCATAAGTCATAATTTAAGTTTATAATCATTTTATTATGCAAAACGTACAGTACTAGACTCAGGAAACACCGTCTGACAAGTTCATGTACATTACAGCTCATCAATATTCATATTTACCCTGAAGAAGGTCTGTCCACGGAAAGCCTGTGTAGTTTCCGTCAAATAAGTTACAGGTGTCACTTGCTGATGTGATGAGCGTCTCGCTGCAGAACTCAAGATCTAGTGGGCGTGGTTGGATCCAGATCCAACTCCTCCCACATTACATATACCTAAACCTACCCATCTACACCCCCTGATCCCTAAACCCACCCATCTCCACCCCTAAACCTACCAATATCCACCCCCTAGATATGGAACCAATCTTGTGGGCTGCAGCGAGCCCTACTTGGCTGATGTTGGATTTTGGAGTTGGATTTTGGTGAATTTCACCACATATGGTGCATGACCACCCGTAACTTATTTGACGGGGCCTCCACAGGCTTTCCGTGGACAATGCATTAATAGGTCATTATTCACAAATGCAATGATTTTATTGCTTAATAGCTACAGTACAGTGCTCATGAAACAACGTCCAGCAGTTTCATGTACACTGGAGCTAATAAAATTGCTTAATTTGCATAAAAATGCACTTTCCCCGGAAAGCCTGTGTAGGCCCCATCAAAAAAGTTACAGCTGTCACTTGACCACCCGTAACTTATTTGACGAGGCCTCCACAGGCTTTCCTTATCATAATAGCGGTCGCTCTTCGAAGGCGTCTTTGGGAGCGATGGACATCGATTTACCACGGCCAGGGGAATTAGCTCAAATGGTAGAGCGCTTGCTTAGCGTGCGAGAGGTAGCGGGATTGATGCCTGCATTCTCCAAGCTGGGTCCTGCCATTTTACGCTCACTTCCCTAAAGAGACAGACTGCGTGTTGACGCTAGGAAGCGACGCTCACTGCTGTCTAAAAGTTTTTCGGACCGGGTCCTGTGCAAATTGGTGGCACAACAGGTCCCACCGAGATTGCTAACCATTACACCATGGAACCTTGACAAGAGCAGCTATTATTCACAGGGCCGCAAAGACTAAATCACTTACAGGCTCGCCAGCAGCAACAGCTAACTTGTGCTTCTTTTTTTTTTCTTTTCATGCCGCAAGAAAGGGTTAGGGCTAGGGTTAATTTCCACCGAAATTTGAACTCGGATCGCTCGATTCAAAGTCCAAAGTCCAGAACCATTACGCCATGGAACAAACCAACACTGCTTCCTTGGTGGCAGTCTGGGAGGCAGATAGCGCTGTGGCTGTGGGGAAGCACTTAGACAGTGGGGTTGGATCCCAGTGAATTTTGGTCTCTGGCCCCCTCGAACAAAAGGAAAAGACAGGGGACATCTGCCAAAACCAGGGATCGAACCAATGACCTTTAGATCTTCAATCTAACACTCTCCCAACTGAACAATTTTGGCCACAACCACCAACAGAGATTTCCGTGAGACCACCCTCCACTTTACCAGAAGAGCACAGCTGAGCTCCCAGAGGCTGGCCCGTACGGGGATCGAACCCCCGACCTTGGCGTTATTAGCACCACGCTCTAACCAACTGAGCTAACCGGCCTGGCTTTACCTGGGTTTCTGCCCGATTGACCAAAACCTTCCTGATTGCTCGTGACCCTAACGAGAAAATTCAACTTCAGGACCAACCCTCACCACGGGCTCGTCCGGGATTTGAACCCGGGACCTCTCGCACCCAAAGCGAGAATCATACCCCTAGACCAACGAGCCTGTTTGCGCATCTGTCCATGGAACATAATGCATTGTCCATGGAAAGCCTGTGTAGGTCATGTCAAATTTACATTTACTTTTACATTTAATCATTTAGCAGACGCTTTTATCCAAAGCGACGTACAAATGAGTAGAACAATAGAAGCAATCAGACCATCGAGAGAGCAACAGTATACAAGTGCCATGACAAGTCTCAGTTAGTCTAGCACAGTGCACGTAGTTACACAATAAGTTACATGTGTCACTTGACCAACCGTAACTTATTTGACAGGACATCCACAGGCTTTCTGTGGACAATGCTTTCATAAGTCATAATTTAAGTTTATAATCATTTTATTATGCAAAACGTACAGTACTAGACTCAGGAAACACCGTCTGACAAGTTCATGTACATTACAGCTCATCAATATTCATATTTACCCTGAAGACGGTCTGTCCACGGAAAGCCTGTGTAGTTTCCGTCAAATAAGTTACAGGTGTCACTTGCTGATGTGATGAGCGTCTCGCTGCAGAACACAAGATCCAGTGGGCGTGGTTGGATCCAGATCCAACTCCTCCCACATTACATATACCTAAACCTACCCATCTACACCCCCTGATCCCTAAACCCACCCATCTCCACCCCTAAACCTACCAATATCCACCCCCTAGATATGGAACCAATCTTGTGGGCTGCAGCGAGCCCTACTTGGCTGATGTTGGATTTTGGAGTTGGATTTTGGTGAATTTCACCACATATGGTGCATGACCACCCGTAACTTATTTGACGGGGCCTCCACAGGCTTTCCGTGGACAATGCATTAATAGGTCATTATTCACAAATGCAATGATTTTATTGCTTAATACCTACAGTACAGTGCTCATGAAACAACGTCCAGCAGTTTCATGTACACTGGAGCTAATAAAATTGCTTAATTTGCATAAAAATGCACTTTCCCCGGAAAGCCTGTGTAGGCCCCATCAAAAAAGTTACAGCTGTCACTTGACCACCCGTAACTTATTTGACGAGGCCTCCACAGGCTTTCCTTATCATAATAGCGGTCGCTCTTCGAAGGCGTCTTTGGGAGCGATGGACATCGATTTACCACGGCCAGGGGAATTAGCTCAAATGGTAGAGCGCTTGCTTAGCGTGCGAGAGGTAGCGGGATCGATTCCTGCATTCTCCAAGCTGGGTCCTGCCATTTTACGCTCACTTCCCTAAAGAGACAGACTGCGTGTTGACGCTAGGAAGCGACGCTCACTGCTGTCTAAAAGTTTTTCGGACCGGGTCCTGTGCAAATTGGTGGCACAACAGGTCCCACCGAGATTGCTAACCATTACACCATGGAACCTTGACAAGAGCAGCTATTATTCACAGGGCCGCAAAGACTAAATCACTTACAGGCTCGCCAGCAGCAACAGCTAACTTGTGCTTCTTTTTTTTTTCTTTTCATGCCGCAAGAAAGGGTTAGGGCTAGGGTTAATTTCCACCGAAATTTGAACTCGGATCGCTCGATTCAAAGTCCAAAGTCCAGAACCATTACGCCATGGAACAAACCAACACTGCTTCCTTGGTGGCAGTCTGGGAGGCAGATAGCGCTGTGGCTGTGGGGAAGCACTTAGACAGTGGGGTTGGATCCCAGTGAATTTTGGTCTCTGGCCCCCTCGAACAAAAGGAAAAGACAGGGGACATCTGCCGAAACCAGGGATCGAACCAATGACCTTTAGATCTTCAGTCTAACACTCTCCCAACTGAACAATTTTGGCCACAACCACCAACAGAGATTTCCGTGAGACCACCCTCCACTTTGCCAGAAGAGCACAGCTGAGCTCCCAGAGGCTGGCCCGTACGGGGATCGAACCCGTGACCTTGGCGTTATTAGCACCACGCTCTAACCAACTGAGCTAACCGGCCTGGCTTTACCTGGGTTTCTGCCCGATTGACCAAAACCTTCCTGATTGCTCGTGACCCTAACGAGAAAATTCAACTTCAGGACCAACCCTCACCACGGGCTCGTCCGGGATTTGAACCCGGGACCTCTCGCACCCAAAGCGAGAATCATACCCCTAGACCAACGAGCCTGTTTGCGCATCTGTCCATGGAACATAATGCATTGTCCATGGAAAGCCTGTGTAGGTCATGTCAAATTTACATTTACTTTTACATTTAATCATTTAGCAGACGCTTTTATCCAAAGCGACGTAAAATGAGTAGAACAATAGAAGCAATCAGACCATCGAGAGAGCAACAGTATACAAGTGCCATGACAAGTCTCAGTTAGTCTAGCACAGTGCACGTAGTTACACAATAAGTTACATGTGTCACTTGACCAACCGTAACTTATTTGACAGGACATCCACAGGCTTTCTGTGGACAATGCTTTCATAAGTCATAATTTAAGTTTATAATCATTTTATTATGCAAAACGTACAGTACTAGACTCAGGAAACACCGTCTGACAAGTTCATGTACATTACAGCTCATCAATATTCATATTTACCCTGAAGACGGTCTGTCCACGGAAAGCCTGTGTAGTTTCCGTCAAATAAGTTACAGGTGTCACTTGCTGATGTGATGAGCGTCTCGCTGCAGAACACAAGATCCAGTGGGCGTGGTTGGATCCAGATCCAACTCCTCCCACATTACATA
The DNA here is from genome assembly GCA_027422415.1 of Schizothorax lantsangensis. Classification (NCBI taxonomy): domain Eukaryota; kingdom Metazoa; phylum Chordata; class Actinopteri; order Cypriniformes; family Cyprinidae; genus Schizothorax; species Schizothorax lantsangensis. The sequence continues at coordinate 192,330 of JAPDDO010000444.1, forward strand.
TACCTAAACCTACCCATCTACACCCCCTGATCCCTAAACCCACCCATCTCCACCCCTAAACCTACCAATATCCACCCCCTAGATATGGAACCAATCTTGTGGGCTGCAGCGAGCCCTACTTGGCTGATGTTGGATTTTGGAGTTGGATTTTGGTGAATTTCACCACATATGGTGCATGACCACCCGTAACTTATTTGACGGGGCCTCCACAGGCTTTCCGTGGACAATGCATTAATAGGTCATTATTCACAAATGCAATGATTTTATTGCTTAATACCTACAGTACAGTGCTCATGAAACAACGTCCAGCAGTTTCATGTACACTGGAGCTAATAAAATTGCTTAATTTGCATAAAAATGCACTTTCCCCGGAAAGCCTGTGTAGGCCCCATCAAAAAAGTTACAGCTGTCACTTGACCACCCGTAACTTATTTGACGAGGCCTCCACAGGCTTTCCTTATCATAATAGCGGTCGCTCTTCGAAGGCGTCTTTGGGAGCGATGGACATCGATTTACCACGGCCAGGGGAATTAGCTCAAATGGTAGAGCGCTTGCTTAGCGTGCGAGAGGTAGCGGGATCGATGCCTGCATTCTCCAAGCTGGGTCCTGCCATTTTACGCTCACTTCCCTAAAGAGACAGACTGCGTGTTGACGCTAGGAAGCGACGCTCACTGCTGTCTAAAAGTTTTTCGGACCGGGTCCTGTGCAAATTGGTGGCACAACAGGTCCCACCGAGATTGCTAACCATTACACCATGGAACCTTGACAAGAGCAGCTATTATTCACAGGGCCGCAAAGACTAAATCACTTACAGGCTCGCCAGCAGCAACAGCTAACTTGTGCTTCTTTTTTTTTTCTTTTCATGCCGCAAGAAAGGGTTAGGGCTAGGGTTAATTTCCACCGAAATTTGAACTCGGATCGCTCGATTCAAAGTCCAAAGTCCAGAACCATTACGCCATGGAACAAACCAACACTGCTTCCTTGGTGGCAGTCTGGGAGGCAGATAGCGCTGTGGCTGTGGGGAAGCACTTAGACAGTGGGGTTGGATCCCAGTGAATTTTGGTCTCTGGCCCCCTCGAACAAAAGGAAAAGACAGGGGACATCTGCCGAAACCAGGGATCGAACCAATGACCTTTAGATCTTCAGTCTAACACTCTCCCAACTGAACAATTTTGGCCACAACCACCAACAGAGATTTCCGTGAGACCACCCTCCACTTTACCAGAAGAGCACAGCTGAGCTCCCAGAGGCTGGCCCGTACGGGGATCGAACCCCCGACCTTGGCGTTATTAGCACCACGCTCTAACCAACTGAGCTAACCGGCCTGGCTTTACCTGGGTTTCTGCCCGATTGACCAAAACCTTCCTGATTGCTCGTGACCCTAACGAGAAAATTCAACTTCAGGACCAACCCTCACCACGGGCTCGTCCGGGATTTGAACCCGGGACCTCTCGCACCCAAAGCGAGAATCATACCCCTAGACCAACGAGCCTGTTTGCGCATCTGTCCATGGAACATAATGCATTGTCCATGGAAAGCCTGTGTAGGTCATGTCAAATTTACATTTACTTTTACATTTAATCATTTAGCAGACGCTTTTATCCAAAGCGACGTACAAATGAGTAGAACAATAGAAGCAATCAGACCATCGAGAGAGCAACAGTATACAAGTGCCATGACAAGTCTCAGTTAGTCTAGCACAGTGCACGTAGTTACACAATAAGTTACATGTGTCACTTGACCAACCGTAACTTATTTGACAGGACATCCACAGGCTTTCTGTGGACAATGCTTTCATAAGTCATAATTTAAGTTTATAATCATTTTATTATGCAAAACGTACAGTACTAGACTCAGGAAACACCGTCTGACAAGTTCATGTACATTACAGCTCATCAATATTCATATTTACCCTGAAGACGGTCTGTCCACGGAAAGCCTGTGTAGTTTCCGTCAAATAAGTTACAGGTGTCACTTGCTGATGTGATGAGCGTCTCGCTGCAGAACACAAGATCCAGTGGGCGTGGTTGGATCCAGATCCAACTCCTCCCACATTACATATACCTAAACCTACCCATCTACACCCCCTGATCCCTAAACCCACCCATCTCCACCCCTAAACCTACCAATATCCACCCCCTAGATATGGAACCAATCTTGTGGGCTGCAGCGAGCCCTACTTGGCTGATGTTGGATTTTGGAGTTGGATTTTGGTGAATTTCACCACATATGGTGCATGACCACCCGTAACTTATTTGACGGGGCCTCCACAGGCTTTCCGTGGACAATGCATTAATAGGTCATTATTCACAAATGCAATGATTTTATTGCTTAATACCTACAGTACAGTGCTCATGAAACAACGTCCAGCAGTTTCATGTACACTGGAGCTAATAAAATTGCTTAATTTGCATAAAAATGCACTTTCCCCGGAAAGCCTGTGTAGGCCCCATCAAAAAAGTTACAGCTGTCACTTGACCACCCGTAACTTATTTGACGAGGCCTCCACAGGCTTTCCTTATCATAATAGCGGTCGCTCTTCGAAGGCGTCTTTGGGAGCGATGGACATCGATTTACCACGGCCAGGGGAATTAGCTCAAATGGTAGAGCGCTTGCTTAGCGTGCGAGAGGTAGCGGGATCGATTCCTGCATTCTCCAAGCTGGGTCCTGCCATTTTACGCTCACTTTCCTAAAGAGACAGACTGCGTGTTGACGCTAGGAAGCGACTCTCACTGCTGTCTAAAAGTTTTTCGGACCGGGTCCTGTGCAAATTGGTGGCACAACAGGTCCCACCGAGATTGCTAACCATTACACCATGGAACCTTGACAAGAGCAGCTATTATTCACAGGGCCGCAAAGACTAAATCACTTACAGGCTCGCCAGCAGCAACAGCTAACTTGTGCTTCTTTTTTTTTTCTTTTCATGCCGCAAGAAAGGGTTAGGGCTAGGGTTAATTTCCACCGAAATTTGAACTCGGATCGCTCGATTCAAAGTCCAAAGTCCAGAACCATTACGCCATGGAACAAACCAACACTGCTTCCTTGGTGGCAGTCTGGGAGGCAGATAGCGCTGTGGCTGTGGGGAAGCACTTAGACAGTGGGGTTGGATCCCAGTGAATTTTGGTCTCTGGCCCCCTCGAACAAAAGGAAAAGACAGGGGACATCTGCCGAAACCAGGGATCGAACCAATGACCTTTAGATCTTCAGTCTAACGCTCTCCCAACTGAACAATTTTGGCCACAACCACCAACAGAGATTTCCGTGAGACCACCCTCCACTTTGCCAGAAGAGCACAGCTGAGATCCCAGAGGCTGGCCCGTACGGGGATCGAACCCGTGACCTTGGCGTTATTAGCACCACGCTCTAACCAACTGAGCTAACCGGCCTGGCTTTACCTGGGTTTCTGCCCGATTGACCAAAACCTTCCTGATTGCTCGTGACCCTAACGAGAAAATTCAACTTCAGGACCAACCCTCACCACGGGCTCGTCCGGGATTTGAACCCGGGACCTCTCGCACCCAAAGCGAGAATCATACCCCTAGACCAACGAGCCTGTTTGCGCATCTATCCATGGAACATAATGCATTGTCCATGGAAAGCCTGTGTAGGTCATGTCAAATTTACATTTACTTTTACATTTAATCATTTAGCAGACGCTTTTATCCAAAGCGAGAAAATGAGTAGAACAGGCTCAGACCATCGAGAGAGCAACAGTCTGTGGAGTTAGTCAATGCTTTCATAAGTCATGTGTCAACCAACCGTTTAAGTCCACAGGCTTTCTGTGGATGCTTTCAATCATTTTATTATAATCATTTTATTATGCAAAACGTACAGTACTAGACTCAGGAAACACCGTCTGACAAGTTCATGTACATTACAGCTCATCAATATTCATATTTACCCTGAAGACGGTCTGTCCACGGAAAGCCTGTGTAGTTTCCGTCAAATAAGTTACAGGTGTCACTTGCTGATGTGATGAGCGTCTCGCTGCAGAACACAAGATCTAGTGGGCGTGGTTGGATCCAGATCCAACTCCTCCCACATTACATATACCTAAACCTACCCATCTACACCCCCTGATCCCTAAACCCACCCATCTCCACCCCTAAACCTACCAATATCCACCCCCTAGATATGGAACCAATCTTGTGGGCTGCAGCGAGCCCTACTTGGCTGATGTTGGATTTTGGAGTTGGATTTTGGTGAATTTCACCACATATGGTGCATGACCACCCGTAACTTATTTGACGGGGCCTCCACAGGCTTTCCGTGGACAATGCATTAATAGGTCATTATTCACAAATGCAATGATTTTATTGCTTAATACCTACAGTACAGTGCTCATGAAACAACGTCCAGCAGTTTCATGTACACTGGAGCTAATAAAATTGCTTAATTTGCATAAAAATGCACTTTCCCCGGAAAGCCTGTGTAGGCCCCATCAAAAAAGTTACAGCTGTCACTTGACCACCCGTAACTTATTTGACGAGGCCTCCACAGGCTTTCCTTATCATAATAGCGGTCGCTCTTCGAAGGCGTCTTTGGGAGCGATGGACATCGATTTACCACGGCCAGGGGAATTAGCTCAAATGGTAGAGCGCTTGCTTAGCGTGCGAGAGGTAGCGGGATCGATACCTGCATTCTCCAAGCTGGGTCCTGCCATTTTACGCTCACTTCCCTAAAGAGACAGACTGCGTGTTGACGCTAGGAAGCGACGCTCACTGCTGTCTAAAAGTTTTTCGGACCGGGTCCTGTGCAAATTGGTGGCACAACAGGTCCCACCGAGATTGCTAACCATTACACCATGGAACCTTGACAAGAGCAGCTATTATTCACAGGGCCGCAAAGACTAAATCACTTACAGGCTCGCCAGCAGCAACAGCTAACTTGTGCTTCTTTTTTTTTTCTTTTCATGCCGCAAGAAAGGGTTAGGGCTAGGGTTAATTTCCACCGAAATTTGAACTCGGATCGCTCGATTCAAAGTCCAAAGTCCAGAACCATTACGCCATGGAACAAACCAACACTGCTTCCTTGGTGGCAGTCTGGGAGGCAGATAGCGCTGTGGCTGTGGGGAAGCACTTAGACAGTGGGGTTGGATCCCAGTGAATTTTGGTCTCTGGCCCCCTCGAACAAAAGGAAAAGACAGGGGACATCTGCCGAAACCAGGGATCGAACCAATGACCTTTAGATCTTCAGTCTAACGCTCTCCCAACTGAACAATTTTGGCCACAACCACCAACAGAGATTTCCGTGAGACCACCCTCCACTTTACCAGAAGAGCACAGCTGAGCTCCCAGAGGCTGGCCCGTACGGGGATCGAACCCGTGACCTTGGCGTTATTAGCACCACGCTCTAACCAACTGAGCTAACCGGCCTGGCTTTACCTGGGTTTCTGCCCGATTGACCAAAACCTTCCTGATTGCTCGTGACCCTAACGAGAAAATTCAACTTCAGGACCAACCCTCACCACGGGCTCGTCCGGGATTTGAACCCGGGACCTCTCGCACCCAAAGCGAGAATCATACCCCTAGACCAACGAGCCTGTTTGCGCATCTATCCATGGAACATAATGCATTGTCCATGGAAAGCCTGTGTAGGTCATGTCAAATTTACATTTACTTTTACATTTAATCATTTAGCAGACGCTTTTATCCAAAGCGAGAAAACAGGCTTTCTGTGGACAATGCTTTCATAAGTCATAATTTAAGTTTATAATCATTTTATTATGCAAAACGTACAGTACTAGACTCAGGAAACACCGTCTGACAAGTTCATGTACATTACAGCTCATCAATATTCATATTTACCCTGAAGAAGGTCTGTCCACGGAAAGCCTGTGTAGTTTCCGTCAAATAAGTTACAGGTGTCACTTGCTGATGTGATGAGCGTCTCGCTGCAGAACTCAAGATCTAGTGGGCGTGGTTGGATCCAGATCCAACTCCTCCCACATTACATATACCTAAACCTACCCATCTACACCCCCTGATCCCTAAACCCACCCATCTCCACCCCTAAACCTACCAATATCCACCCCCTAGATATGGAACCAATCTTGTGGGCTGCAGCGAGCCCTACTTGGCTGATGTTGGATTTTGGAGTTGGATTTTGGTGAATTTCACCACATATGGTGCATGACCACCCGTAACTTATTTGACGGGGCCTCCACAGGCTTTCCGTGGACAATGCATTAATAGGTCATTATTCACAAATGCAATGATTTTATTGCTTAATACCTACAGTACAGTGCTCATGAAACAACGTCCAGCAGTTTCATGTACACTGGAGCTAATAAAATTGCTTAATTTGCATAAAAATGCACTTTCCCCGGAAAGCCTGTGTAGGCCCCATCAAAAAAGTTACAGCTGTCACTTGACCACCCGTAACTTATTTGACGAGGCCTCCACAGGCTTTCCTTATCATAATAGCGGTCGCTCTTCGAAGGCGTCTTTGGGAGCGATGGACATCGATTTACCACGGCCAGGGGAATTAGCTCAAATGGTAGAGCGCTTGCTTAGCGTGCGAGAGGTAGCGGGATCGATGCCTGCATTCTCCAAGCTGGGTCCTGCCATTTTACGCTCACTTCCCTAAAGAGACAGACTGCGTGTTGACGCTAGGAAGCGACGCTCACTGCTGTCTAAAAGTTTTTCGGACCGGGTCCTGTGCAAATTGGTGGCACAACAGGTCCCACCGAGATTGCTAACCATTACACCATGGAACCTTGACAAGAGCAGCTATTATTCACAGGGCCGCAAAGACTAAATCACTTACAGGCTCGCCAGCAGCAACAGCTAACTTGTGCTTCTTTTTTTTTTCTTTTCATGCCGCAAGAAAGGGTTAGGGCTAGGGTTAATTTCCACCGAAATTTGAACTCGGATCGCTCGATTCAAAGTCCAAAGTCCAGAACCATTACGCCATGGAACAAACCAACACTGCTTCCTTGGTGGCAGTCTGGGAGGCAGATAGCGCTGTGGCTGTGGGGAAGCACTTAGACAGTGGGGTTGGATCCCAGTGAATTTTGGTCTCTGGCCCCCTCGAACAAAAGGAAAAGACAGGGGACATCTGCCGAAACCAGGGATCGAACCAATGACCTTTAGATCTTCAGTCTAACACTCTCCCAACTGAACAATTTTGGCCACAACCACCAACAGAGATTTCCGTGAGACCACCCTCCACTTTACCAGAAGAGCACAGCTGAGCTCCCAGAGGCTGGCCCGTACGGGGATCGAACCCCCGACCTTGGCGTTATTAGCACCACGCTCTAACCAACTGAGCTAACCGGCCTGGCTTTACCTGGGTTTCTGCCCGATTGACCAAAACCTTCCTGATTGCTCGTGACCCTAACGAGAAAATTCAACTTCAGGACCAACCCTCACCACGGGCTCGTCCGGGATTTGAACCCGGGACCTCTCGCACCCAAAGCGAGAATCATACCCCTAGACCAACGAGCCTGTTTGCGCATCTGTCCATGGAACATAATGCATTGTCCATGGAAAGCCTGTGTAGGTCATGTCAAATTTACATTTACTTTTACATTTAATCATTTAGCAGACGCTTTTATCCAAAGCGACGTACAAATGAGTAGAACAATAGAAGCAATCAGACCATCGAGAGAGCAACAGTATACAAGTGCCATGACAAGTCTCAGTTAGTCTAGCACAGTGCACGTAGTTACACAATAAGTTACATGTGTCACTTGACCAACCGTAACTTATTTGACAGGACATCCACAGGCTTTCTGTGGACAATGCTTTCATAAGTCATAATTTAAGTTTATAATCATTTTATTATGCAAAACGTACAGTACTAGACTCAGGAAACACCGTCTGACAAGTTCATGTACATTACAGCTCATCAATATTCATATTTACCCTGAAGACGGTCTGTCCACGGAAAGCCTGTGTAGTTTCCGTCAAATAAGTTACAGGTGTCACTTGCTGATGTGATGAGCGTCTCGCTGCAGAACACAAGATCCAGTGGGCGTGGTTGGATCCAGATCCAACTCCTCCCACATTACATATACCTAAACCTACCCATCTACACCCCCTGATCCCTAAACCCACCCATCTCCACCCCTAAACCTACCAATATCCACCCCCTAGATATGGAACCAATCTTGTGGGCTGCAGCGAGCCCTACTTGGCTGATGTTGGATTTTGGAGTTGGATTTTGGTGAATTTCACCACATATGGTGCATGACCACCCGTAACTTATTTGACGGGGCCTCCACAGGCTTTCCGTGGACAATGCATTAATAGGTCATTATTCACAAATGCAATGATTTTATTGCTTAATACCTACAGTACAGTGCTCATGAAACAACGTCCAGCAGTTTCATGTACACTGGAGCTAATAAAATTGCTTAATTTGCATAAAAATGCACTTTCCCCGGAAAGCCTGTGTAGGCCCCATCAAAAAAGTTACAGCTGTCACTTGACCACCCGTAACTTATTTGACGAGGCCTCCACAGGCTTTCCTTATCATAATAGCGGTCGCTCTTCGAAGGCGTCTTTGGGAGCGATGGACATCGATTTACCACGGCCAGGGGAATTAGCTCAAATGGTAGAGCGCTTGCTTAGCGTGCGAGAGGTAGCGGGATCGATTCCTGCATTCTCCAAGCTGGGTCCTGCCATTTTACGCTCACTTTCCTAAAGAGACAGACTGCGTGTTGACGCTAGGAAGCGACTCTCACTGCTGTCTAAAAGTTTTTCGGACCGGGTCCTGTGCAAATTGGTGGCACAACAGGTCCCACCGAGATTGCTAACCATTACACCATGGAACCTTGACAAGAGCAGCTATTATTCACAGGGCCGCAAAGACTAAATCACTTACAGGCTCGCCAGCAGCAACAGCTAACTTGTGCTTCTTTTTTTTTTCTTTTCATGCCGCAAGAAAGGGTTAGGGCTAGGGTTAATTTCCACCGAAATTTGAACTCGGATCGCTCGATTCAAAGTCCAAAGTCCAGAACCATTACGCCATGGAACAAACCAACACTGCTTCCTTGGTGGCAGTCTGGGAGGCAGATAGCGCTGTGGCTGTGGGGAAGCACTTAGACAGTGGGGTTGGATCCCAGTGAATTTTGGTCTCTGGCCCCCTCGAACAAAAGGAAAAGACAGGGGACATCTGCCGAAACCAGGGATCGAACCAATGACCTTTAGATCTTCAGTCTAACGCTCTCCCAACTGAACAATTTTGGCCACAACCACCAACAGAGATTTCCGTGAGACCACCCTCCACTTTGCCAGAAGAGCACAGCTGAGATCCCAGAGGCTGGCCCGTACGGGGATCGAACCCGTGACCTTGGCGTTATTAGCACCACGCTCTAACCAACTGAGCTAACCGGCCTGGCTTTACCTGGGTTTCTGCCCGATTGACCAAAACCTTCCTGATTGCTCGTGACCCTAACGAGAAAATTCAACTTCAGGACCAACCCTCACCACGGGCTCGTCCGGGATTTGAACCCGGGACCTCTCGCACCCAAAGCGAGAATCATACCCCTAGACCAACGAGCCTGTTTGCGCATCTATCCATGGAACATAATGCATTGTCCATGGAAAGCCTGTGTAGGTCATGTCAAATTTACATTTACTTTTACATTTAATCATTTAGCAGACGCTTTTATCCAAAGCGAGAAAACAGGCTTTCTGTGGACAATGCTTTCATAAGTCATAATTTAAGTTTATAATCATTTTATTATGCAAAACGTACAGTACTAGACTCAGGAAACACCGTCTGACAAGTTCATGTACATTACAGCTCATCAATATTCATATTTACCCTGAAGAAGGTCTGTCCACGGAAAGCCTGTGTAGTTTCCGTCAAATAAGTTACAGGTGTCACTTGCTGATGTGATGAGCGTCTCGCTGCAGAACTCAAGATCTAGTGGGCGTGGTTGGATCCAGATCCAACTCCTCCCACATTACATATACCTAAACCTACCCATCTACACCCCCTGATCCCTAAACCCACCCATCTCCACCCCTAAACCTACCAATATCCACCCCCTAGATATGGAACCAATCTTGTGGGCTGCAGCGAGCCCTACTTGGCTGATGTTGGATTTTGGAGTTGGATTTTGGTGAATTTCACCACATATGGTGCATGACCACCCGTAACTTATTTGACGGGGCCTCCACAGGCTTTCCGTGGACAATGCATTAATAGGTCATTATTCACAAATGCAATGATTTTATTGCTTAATACCTACAGTACAGTGCTCATGAAACAACGTCCAGCAGTTTCATGTACACTGGAGCTAATAAAATTGCTTAATTTGCATAAAAATGCACTTTCCCCGGAAAGCCTGTGTAGGCCCCATCAAAAAAGTTACAGCTGTCACTTGACCACCCGTAACTTATTTGACGAGGCCTCCACAGGCTTTCCTTATCATAATAGCGGTCGCTCTTCGAAGGCGTCTTTGGGAGCGATGGACATCGATTTACCACGGCCAGGGGAATTAGCTCAAATGGTAGAGCGCTTGCTTAGCGTGCGAGAGGTAGCGGGATTGATGCCTGCATTCTCCAAGCTGGGTCCTGCCATTTTACGCTCACTTCCCTAAAGAGACAGACTGCGTGTTGACGCTAGGAAGCGACGCTCACTGCTGTCTAAAAGTTTTTCGGACCGGGTCCTGTGCAAATTGGTGGCACAACAGGTCCCACCGAGATTGCTAACCATTACACCATGGAACCTTGACAAGAGCAGCTATTGGTCACAGGGCCGCAAAGACTAAATCACTTACAGGCTCGCCAGCAGCAACAGCTAACTTGTGCTTCTTTTTTTTTTTTTCATGCCCCAAGAAAGGGTTAGGGCTAGGGTTAATTTCCACCGAAATTTGAACTCGGATCGCTCGATTCAAAGTCCAAAGTCCAGAACCATTACGCCATGGAACAAACCAACACTGCTTCCTTGGTGGCAGTCTGGGAGGCAGATAGCACTGTGGCTGTGGGGAAGCACTTAGACAGTGGGGTTGGATCCCAGTGAATTTTGGTCTCTGGCCCCCTCGAACAAAAGGAAAAGACAGGGGACATCTGCCGAAAACAGGGATCGAACCAATGACCTTTAGATCTTCAGTCTAACGCTCTCCCAACTGAACAATTTTGGCCACAACCACCAACAGAGATTTCCGTGAGACCACCCTCCACTTTGCCAGAAGAGCACAGCTGAGCTCCCAGAGGCTGGCCCGTACGGGGATCGAACCCGTGACCTTGGCGTTATTAGCACCACGCTCTAACCAACTGAGCTAACCGGCCTGGCTTTACCTGGGTTTCTGCCCGATTGACCAAAACCTTCCTGATTGCTCGTGACCCTAACGAGAAAATTCAACTTCAGGACCAACCCTCACCACGGGCTCGTCCGGGATTTGAACCCGGGACCTCTCGCACCCAAAGCGAGAATCATACCCCTAGACCAACGAGCCTGTTTGCGCATCTGTCCATGGAACATAATGCATTGTCCATGGAAAGCCTGTGTAGGTCATGTCAAATTTACATTTACTTTTACATTTAATCATTTAGCAGACGCTTTTATCCAAAGCGACGTACAAATGAGTAGAACAATAGAAGCAATCAGACCATCGAGAGAGCAACAGTATACAAGTGCCATGACAAGTCTCAGTTAGTCTAGCACAGTGCACGTAGTTACACAATAAGTTACATGTGTCACTTGACCAACCGTAACTTATTTGACAGGACATCCACAGGCTTTCTGTGGACAATGCTTTCATAAGTCATAATTTAAGTTTATAATCATTTTATTATGCAAAACGTACAGTACTAGACTCAGGAAACACCGTCTGACAAGTTCATGTACATTACAGCTCATCAATATTCATATTTACCCTGAAGACGGTCTGTCCACGGAAAGCCTGTGTAGTTTCCGTCAAATAAGTTACAGGTGTCACTTGCTGATGTGATGAGCGTCTCGCTGCAGAACACAAGATCCAGTGGGCGTGGTTGGATCCAGATCCAACTCCTCCCACATTACATATACCTAAACCTACCCATCTACACCCCCTGATCCCTAAACCCACCCATCTCCACCCCTAAACCTACCAATATCCACCCCCTAGATATGGAACCAATCTTGTGGGCTGCAGCGAGCCCTACTTGGCTGATGTTGGATTTTGGAGTTGGATTTTGGTGAATTTCACCACATATGGTGCATGACCACCCGTAACTTATTTGACGGGGCCTCCACAGGCTTTCCGTGGACAATGCATTAATAGGTCATTATTCACAAATGCAATGATTTTATTGCTTAATACCTACAGTACAGTGCTCATGAAACAACGTCCAGCAGTTTCATGTACACTGGAGCTAATAAAATTGCTTAATTTGCATAAAAATGCACTTTCCCCGGAAAGCCTGTGTAGGCCCCATCAAAAAAGTTACAGCTGTCACTTGACCACCCGTAACTTATTTGACGAGGCCTCCACAGGCTTTCCTTATCATAATAGCGGTCGCTCTTCGAAGGCGTCTTTGGGAGCGATGGACATCGATTTACCACGGCCAGGGGAATTAGCTCAAATGGTAGAGCGCTTGCTTAGCGTGCGAGAGGTAGCGGGATCGATTCCTGCATTCTCCAAGCTGGGTCCTGCCATTTTACGCTCACTTTCCTAAAGAGACAGACTGCGTGTTGACGCTAGGAAGCGACTCTCACTGCTGTCTAAAAGTTTTTCGGACCGGGTCCTGTGCAAATTGGTGGCACAACAGGTCCCACCGAGATTGCTAACCATTACACCATGGAACCTTGACAAGAGCAGCTATTATTCACAGGGCCGCAAAGACTAAATCACTTACAGGCTCGCCAGCAGCAACAGCTAACTTGTGCTTCTTTTTTTTTTCTTTTCATGCCGCAAGAAAGGGTTAGGGCTAGGGTTAATTTCCACCGAAATTTGAACTCGGATCGCTCGATTCAAAGTCCAAAGTCCAGAACCATTACGCCATGGAACAAACCAACACTGCTTCCTTGGTGGCAGTCTGGGAGGCAGATAGCGCTGTGGCTGTGGGGAAGCACTTAGACAGTGGGGTTGGATCCCAGTGAATTTTGGTCTCTGGCCCCCTCGAACAAAAGGAAAAGACAGGGGACATCTGCCGAAACCAGGGATCGAACCAATGACCTTTAGATCTTCAGTCTAACGCTCTCCCAACTGAACAATTTTGGCCACAACCACCAACAGAGATTTCCGTGAGACCACCCTCCACTTTGCCAGAAGAGCACAGCTGAGATCCCAGAGGCTGGCCCGTACGGGGATCAAACCCGTGACCTTGGCGTTATTAGCACCACGCTCTAACCAACTGAGCTAACCGGCCTGGCTTTACCTGGGTTTCTGCCCGATTGACCAAAACCTTCCTGATTGCTCGTGACCCTAACGAGAAAATTCAACTTCAGGACCAACCCTCACCACGGGCTCGTCCGGGATTTGAACCCGGGACCTCTCGCACCCAAAGCGAGAATCATACCCCTAGACCAACGAGCCTGTTTGCGCATCTATCCATGGAACATAATGCATTGTCCATGGAAAGCCTGTGTAGGTCATGTCAAATTTACATTTACTTTTACATTTAATCATTTAGCAGACGCTTTTATCCAAAGCGAGAAAACAGGCTTTCTGTGGACAATGCTTTCATAAGTCATAATTTAAGTTTATAATCATTTTATTATGCAAAACGTACAGTACTAGACTCAGGAAACACCGTCTGACAAGTTCATGTACATTACAGCTCATCAATATTCATATTTACCCTGAAGAAGGTCTGTCCACGGAAAGCCTGTGTAGTTTCCGTCAAATAAGTTACAGGTGTCACTTGCTGATGTGATGAGCGTCTCGCTGCAGAACTCAAGATCTAGTGGGCGTGGTTGGATCCAGATCCAACTCCTCCCACATTACATATACCTAAACCTACCCATCTACACCCCCTGATCCCTAAACCCACCCATCTCCACCCCTAAACCTACCAATATCCACCCCCTAGATATGGAACCAATCTTGTGGGCTGCAGCGAGCCCTACTTGGCTGATGTTGGATTTTGGAGTTGGATTTTGGTGAATTTCACCACATATGGTGCATGACCACCCGTAACTTATTTGACGGGGCCTCCACAGGCTTTCCGTGGACAATGCATTAATAGGTCATTATTCACAAATGCAATGATTTTATTGCTTAATACCTACAGTACAGTGCTCATGAAACAACGTCCAGCAGTTTCATGTACACTGGAGCTAATAAAATTGCTTAATTTGCATAAAAATGCACTTTCCCCGGAAAGCCTGTGTAGGCCCCATCAAAAAAGTTACAGCTGTCACTTGACCACCCGTAACTTATTTGACGAGGCCTCCACAGGCTTTCCTTATCATAATAGCGGTCGCTCTTCGAAGGCGTCTTTGGGAGCGATGGACATCGATTTACCATGGCCAGGGGAATTAGCTCAAATGGTAGAGCGCTTGCTTAGCGTGCGAGAGGTAGCGGGATCGATGCCTGCATTCTCCAAGCTGGGTCCTGCCATTTTACGCTCACTTCCCTAAAGAGACAGACTGCGTGTTGATGCTAGGAAGCGACGCTCACTGCTGTCTAAAAGTTTTTCGGACCGGGTCCTGTGCAAATTGGTGGCACAACAGGTCCCACCGAGATTGCTAACCATTACACCATGGAACCTTGACAAGAGCAGCTATTATTCACAGGGCCGCAAAGACTAAATCACTTACAGGCTCGCCAGCAGCAACAGCTAACTTGTGCTTCTTTTTTTTTTCTTTTCATGCCGCAAGAAAGGGTTAGGGCTAGGGTTAATTTCCACCGAAATTTGAACTCGGATCGCTCGATTCAAAGTCCAAAGTCCAGAACCATTACGCCATGGAACAAACCAACACTGCTTCCTTGGTGGCAGTCTGGGAGGCAGATAGCGCTGTGGCTGTGGGGAAGCACTTAGACAGTGGGGTTGGATCCCAGTGAATTTTGGTCTCTGGCCCCCTCGAACAAAAGGAAAAGACAGGGGACATCTGCCGAAACCAGGGATCGAACCAATGACCTTTAGATCTTCAGTCTAACGCTCTCCCAACTGAACAATTTTGGCCACAACCACCAACAGAGATTTCCGTGAGACCACCCTCCACTTTACCAGAAGAGCACAGCTGAGCTCCCAGAGGCTGGCCCGTACGGGGATCGAACCCCCGACCTTGGCGTTATTAGCACCACGCTCTAACCAACTGAGCTAACCGGCCTGGCTTTACCTGGGTTTCTGCCCGATTGACCAAAACCTTCCTGATTGCAATGATTTTATTGCTTAATACCTACAGTACAGTGCTCATGAAACAACGTCCAGCAGTTTCATGTACACTGGAGCTAATAAAATTGCTTAATTTGCATAAAAATGCACTTTCCCCGGAGAGCCTGTGTAGGCCCCATCAAAAAAGTTACAGCTGTCACTTGACCACCCGTAACTTATTTGACGAGGCCTCCACAGGCTTTCCTTATCATAATAGCGGTCGCTCGTCGAAGGCGTCTTTGGGAGCGATGGACATTGATTTACCACGGCCAGGGGAATTAGCTCAAATGGTAGAGCGCTTGCTTAGCGAGCGAGAGGTAGCGGGATCGATTCCTGCATTCTCCAAGCTGGGTCCTGCCATTTTACGCTCACTTCCCTAAAGAGACAGACTGCGTGTTGACGCTAGGAAGCGACTCTCACTGCTGTCTAAAAGTTTTTCGGACCGGGTCCTGTGCAAATTGGTGGCACAACAGGTCCCACCGAGATTGCTAACCATTACACCATGGAACCTTGACAAGAGCAGCTATTATTCACAGGGCCGCAAAGACTAAATCACTTACAGGCTCGCCAGCAGCAACAGCTAACTTGTGCTTCTTTTTTTTTTCTTTTCATGCCGCAAGAAAGGGTTAGGGCTAGGGTTAATTTCCACCGAAATTTGAACTCGGATCGCTCGATTCAAAGTCCAAAGTCCAGAACCATTACGCCATGGAACAAACCAACACTGCTTCCTTGGTGGCAGTCTGGGAGGCAGATAGCGCTGTGGCTGTGGGGAAGCACTTAGACAGTGGGGTTGGATCCCAGTGAATTTTGGTCTCTGGCCCCCTCGAACAAAAGGAAAAGACAGGGGACATCTGCCGAAACCAGGGATCGAACCAATGACCTTTAGATCTTCAGTCTAACGCTCTTCCAACTGAACAATTTTGGCCACAACCACCAACAGTTTAGCCAACAGAGATTTCCGTGAGACCACCCTTCACAGCACAGCTGAGCTTCAGACCACCCTTCACCAGCACAGCTGAGCTCCCAGAGGCTGGCCCGTAAGGGGATTGAACCCGTGACCTTGGCGTTATTAGCACCACGCTATCCAACTGAACTAACCGGCCTGGCTTTACCTGGGTTTCTGCCCGATTGACCAAAACCTTCCTGATTGCTCGTGACCCTAACGAGAAAAATCGACTTCAGGACCAACCCTCACCACGGGCTCGTCCGGGATTTGAACCCAGGACCTCTCGCACCCAAAGCGAGAATCATACCCCTAGACCAACGAGCCTGTTTGCGCATCTGTCCTTGGAACATAATGCATTGTCCATGGAAAGCCTGTGTAGGTCATGTCAAATTTACATTTACTTTTACATTTAATCATTTAGCAGACGCTTTTATCCAAAGCGACGTACAAATGAGTAGAACAATAGAAGCAATCAGACCATCGAGAGAGCAACAGTATACAAGTGCCATGACAAGTCTCAGTTAGTCTAGCACAGTGCACGTAGTTACACAATAAGTTACATGTGTCACTTGACCAACCGTAACTTATTTGACAGGACATCCACAGGCTTTCTGTGGACAATGCTTTCATAAGTCATAATTTAAGTTTATAATCATTTTATTATGCAAAACGTACAGTACTAGACTCAGGAAACACCGTCTGACAAGTTCATGTACATTACAGCTCATCAATATTCATATTTACCCTGAAGACGGTCTGTCCACGGAAAGCCTGTGTAGTTTCCGTCAAATAAGTTACAGGTGTCACTTGCTGATGTGATGAGCGTCTCGCTGCAGAACACAAGATCCAGTGGGCGTGGTTGGATCCAGATCCAACTCCTCCCACATTACATATACCTAAACCTACCCATCTACACCCCCTGATCCCTAAACCCACCCATCTCCACCCCTAAACCTACCAATATCCACCCCCTAGATATGGAACCAATCTTGTGGGCTGCAGCGAGCCCTACTTGGCTGATGTTGGATTTTGGAGTTGGATTTTGGTGAATTTCACCACATATGGTGCATGACCACCCGTAACTTATTTGACGGGACCTCCACAGGCTTTCCGTGGACAATGCATTAATAGGTCATTATCCACAAATGCAATGATTTTATTGCTTAATACCTACAGTACAGTGCTCATGAAACAACGTCCAGCAGTTTCATGTACACTGGAGCTAATAAAATGGCTTAATTTGCATAAAAATGCACTTTCCCCGGAAAGCCTGTGTAGGCCCCATCAAAAAAGTTACAGCTGTCACTTGACCACCCGTAACTTATTTGACGAGGCCTCCACAGGCTTTCCTTATCATAATAGCGGTCGCTCTTCGAAGGCGTCTTTGGGAGCGATGGACATCTATCTACCACAGCCAGGGGAATTAGCTCAAATGGTAGAGCGCTCGCTTAGCGTGCGAGAGATAGCGGGATCGATACCTGCATTCTCCAAGCTGGGTCCTGCCATTTTACGCTCACTTCCCTAAAGAGACAGACTGAGTGTTGACGCTAGGAAGCGACGCTCACTGCTGTCTAAAAGTTTTTCGGACCGGGTCCTGTGCAAATTGGTGGCACAACAGGTCCCACCGAGATTGCTAACCATTACACCATGGAACCTTGACAAGAGCAGCTATTGGTCGCAGGGCCGCAAAGACTAAATCACTTACAGGCTCGCCAGCAGCAACAGCTAACTTGTGCTTCTTTTTTTTTCTTTTCATGCCGCAAGAAAGGGGTAGGGTTAGGGTTAATTTCCACCGAAATTTGAACTCGGATCGCTCGATTCAAAGTCCAGAGTGCTAACCATTACACCATGGAACAAACCAACACTGCTTGCTTGGTGGCAGTCTGGGAGGCAGATAGCGCTGTGGCTGTGGGGAAGCACTTAGACAGTGGGGTTGGATCCCAGTGAATTTTGGTCTCTGGCCCCCTCGAACAAAAGGAAAAGACAGGGGACATCTGCCGAAACCAGGGATCGAACCAATGACCTTTAGATCTTCAGTCTAACGCTCTCCCAACTGAACAATTTTGGCCACAACCACCAACAGTGATTTCCGTGAGACCGCCCTTCACTTTGCCAGAAGAGCACAGCTGAGCTCCCAGAGGCTGGCCCGTACGGGGATCGAACCCGTGACCTTGGCGTTATTAGCACCACGCTCTAACCAACTGAGCTAACCGGCCTAGCTTTACCTGGGTTTCTGCCCGATTGACCAAAACCTTCCTGATTGCTCGTGACCCTAACGAGAAAAATCGACTTCAGGACCAACCCTCACCACGGGCTCGTCCGGGATTTGAACCCTGGACCTCTCGCACCCAAAGCGAGAATCATACCCCTAGACCAAAGAGCCTGTTTGCGCATCTGTCCATGGAACATAATGCATTGTCCATGGAAAGCCTGTGTAGGTCATGTCAAATTTACATTTACTTTTACATTTAATCATTTAGCAGACGCTTTTATCCAAAGCGACGTACAAATGAGTAGAACAATAGAAGCAATCAGACCATCGAGAGAGCAACAGTATACAAGTGCCATGACAAGTCTCAGTTAGTCTAGCACAGTGCACGTAGTTACACAATAAGTTACATGTGTCACTTGACCAACCGTAACTGTTTTGACAGGACATCCACAGGCTTTCTGTGGACAATGCTTTCACAAGTCATAATTTAAGTTTATAATCATTTTATTATGCAAAACGTACAGTACTAGGCTCAGGAAACACCGTCTGACAAGTTCATGTACATTACAGCTCATCAATATTCATATTTACCCTGAAGAAGGTCTGTCCACGGAAAGCCTGTGTAGTTTCCGTCAAATAAGTTACAGGTGTCACTTGCTGATGTGATGAGCGTCTCGCTGCAGAACACAAGATCCAGTGGGTGTGGTTGGATCCAGATCCAACTCCTCCCACATTACATATACCTAAACCTACCCATCTACACCCCCTGATCCCTAAACCCACCCATCTCCACCCCTAAACCTACCAATATCCACCCCCTAGATATGGAACCAATCTTGTGGGCTGCAATGAGCCCTACTTGGCTGATGTTGGATTTTGGAGTTGGATTTTGGTGAATTTCACCACATATGGTGCATGACCACCCGTAACTTATTTGACGGGGCCTCCACAGGCTTTCTGTGGACAATTCATTAATAGGTCATTATTCACAAATGCAATGATTTTATTGCTTAATACCTACAGTACAGTGCTCATGAAACAACGTCCAGCAGTTTCATGTACACTGGAGCTAATAAAATGGCTTAATTTGCATAAAAATGCACTTTCCCCGAAAAGCCTGTGTAGGCCCCATCAAAAAAGTTACAGCTGTCACTTGACCACCCGTAACTTATTTGACGAGGCCTCCACAGGCTTTCCTTATCATAATAGCGGTCGCTCTTCGAAGGCGTCTTTGGGAGCGATGGACATCTATTTACCACGGCCAGGGGAATTAGCTCAAATGGTAGAGCGCTCGCTTAGCGTGCGAGAGATAGCGGGATCGATGCCTGCACTCTCCAAGCTGGGTCCTGCCATTTTATGCACACTTCCCTACAGAGACAGACTGCGTGTTGATGCTAGGATGCGACGCTCACTGCTGTCAAAAAGTTTTTCGGACCGGGTCCTGTGCAAATTGGTGGCACAACAGGTCCCACCGAGATTGCTAACCATTACACCATGGAACCTTGACAAGAGCAGCTATTGGTCGCAGGGCCGCAAAGACTAAATCACTTACAGGCTCGCCAGCAGCAACAGCTAACTTGTGCTTCTTTTTTTTTCTTTTCATGCCGCAAGAAAGGGTTAGGGTTAGGGTTAATTTCCACCGAAATTTGAACTCGGATCGCTCGATTCAAAGTCCAGAGTGCTAACCATTACACCATGGAACAAACCAACACTGCTTGCTTGGTGGCAGTCTGGGAGGCAGATAGCGCTGTGGCTGTGGGGAAGCACTTAGACAGTGGGGTTGGATCCCAGTGAATTTTGGTCTCTGGCCCCCTCGAACAAAAGGAAAAGACAGGGGACATCTGCCGAAACCAGGGATCGAACCAATGACCTTTAGATCTTCAGTCTAACGCTCTCCCAACTGAACAATTTTGGCCACAACCACCAACAGTTTAGCCAACGGAGATTTCCGTGAGACCACCCTTCACTTTGCCAGAAGAGCACAGCTGAGCTCCCAGAGGCTGGCCCGTACGGGGATCGAACCCGTGACCTTGGCGTTATTAGCACCACGCTCTAACCAACTGAGCTAACCGGCCTGGCTTTACCTGGGTTTCTGCCCGATTGACCAAAACCTTCCTGATTGCTCGTGACCTTAACGAGAAAATTCGACTTCAGGACCAACCCTCACCACAGGCTCGTCCGGGATTTGAACCCGGGACCTCTCGCACCCAAAGCAAGAATCATACCCCTAGACCAACGAGCCTGTCTGCGCATCTGTCCATGGAACATAATGCATTGTCCATGGAAAGCCTGTGTAGGTCATGTCAAATTTACATTTACTTTTACATTTAATCATTTAGCAGACGCTTTTATCCAAAGCGACGTACAAATGAGTAGAACAATAGAAGCAATCAGACCATCGAGAGAGCAACAGTATACAAGTGCCATGACAAGTCTCAGTTAGTCTAGCACAGTGCACGTAGTTACACAATAAGTTACATGTGTCACTTGACCAACCGTAACTTATTTGACAGGACATCCACAGGCTTTCTGTGGACAATGCTTTCATAAGTCATAATTTAAGTTTATAATCATTTTATTATGCAAAACGTACAGTACTAGACTCAGGAAACACCGTCTGACAAGTTCATGTATATTACAGCTCATCAATATTCATATTTACCCTGAAGAAGGTCTGTCCACGGAAAGCCTGTGTAGTTTCCGTCAAATAAGTTACAGGTGTCACTTGCTGATGTGATGAGCGTCTCGCTGCAGAACACAAGATCCAGTGGGCGTGGTTGGATCCAGATCCAACTCCTCCCACATTACATATACCTAAACCTACCCATCTACACCCCCTGATCCCTAAACCCACCCATCTCCACCCCTAAACCTACCAATATCCACCCCCTAGATATGGAACCAATCTTGTGGGCTGCAGCGAGCCCTACTTGGCTGATGTTGGATTTTGGAGTTGGATTTTGGTGAATTTCACCACATATGGTGCATGACCACCCGTAACTTATTTGACGGGGCCTCCACAGGCTTTCCGTGGACAATGCATTAATAGGTCATTATTCAAAAATGCAATGATTTTATTGCTTAATACCTACAGTACAGTGCTCATGAAACAACGTCCAGCAGTTTCATGTACACTGGAGCTAATCAAGCTGTCACTTGACCACCCGTAACTTATTTGACAAGGCCTCCACAGGCTTTCCTTATCATAATAGCGGTCGCTCTTCGAAGGCGTCTTTGGGAGCGATGGACATCGATCTACCATGGCCAGGGGAATTAGCTCAAATGGTAGAGCGCTCAAAGAATGCATTCCGCTTGAGGCTTGATGTGACATAATTCTGTATTGTAAACAAAAAAATATTTAAAAGTGTTTTTTTTTTTCAAAAATAATTCTTCTCAGTGAGTTTTCACAAAACATTCTTTTAATATGTGCATTTGTGTCATATGCCACACCTGTATTTAGCTGTGCTTCACATTGTGATGCAGCAAATACCAGCTCCTCATCATCATCTTCAGCAGTGGGAATGGAAGTACCTGGAGCACAAATGTTAAAACTATTACTATGAACAATACACAGAGACAAACATATGTAAGACGGTGCTTACTTACCAGTAGCGAAAAGCTGCCTTTGGGGCGGTGTGGAGCTTCGGGCTGGGAGTTCTGTTGCTGGAGGAGATAAAGTGGACTGCAGTACTGGATCTGGAAACAGTAAGTGGATAAGTTTGCCATACTGATAAATGAATACATGTAGAACTGCTGTAGGGAAAATTCAGTATTCACACTCCTACTCACAGGGTTTAACTGGTGACAGGAGTTTTCTTGCAACCTGTGAAGGAGACAAATGTTTGCCACGTGCCAGCAGCGCTTTCACTGTGGCGGTCTGCTGTAAACCAACTCGGATGGCTGCAGGTGGAGGTGCAGAGGCACTGGAGGCTGCAGGTGGAGGTGCAGAGGCTCTGGAGGCTGCAGGTGGAGGTGCAGGCTGACGTACACTGGTGCCCACAGCAGAAGCCTGTCTTTTCAGGACATATGTCTTAAAAATGGCCATGTTGGTGTTGGGCCTGGCATCTGCCTTAACCAGGTACCTGATGAGGATTTGGGCCTTCTTGCTCTGGTCCTCATACACATCCTTCATGGACCGGCCCTGGAAGTCACCAAACTCCACCATCAAGCAGCCCTGGTCTCCAGTTGCCCGGGCTTCTACTTGCATTTCCTGCTTCCTCTCATACTTCTCCACTTCTTCTGCCATCTCTCTAATATGAGAAGTGTACTGCAGGAACAGTTGTTTATTTTCTGACAGGGTTTTTTTTTGCGCCGTCTCTTTGGATACGCTGAGCACCAAATACACTGCGTACCCAGAGAGTTTTCCAGGAGCCATCTAAATCTCTGGCCCTGGTACTTCCCAAACTGAAGCTTGCAGTGAGCCAGTACTAAAAACTGGTCATTGGGGTCTCAACCGTTTGTGCTGACAAAAGAACCGGCCTCTGCCAGCACCTCCTCGTTAGGTTTGGCCCTTCCAGACTCCACAGTTTCAAGGCGCTTTGCCTCCGCCGATGGCGCCATGAGGAGTCGGGTTGATGTTGCCGATTGGCGGGGAAAAACAGGGTATGCGTACATTTTCTGAAATGAAAATCAGAAAGAGACTATTACCTCGAGCAATCTGAAAGATACCTGTACGTTAAGTGTGTAACGATAATTTAACAAGCTACACGTAAACATATTACTGTGGTAATAAACATGGCCATGACCATAAACTGGCCTGATGATGAGTTTTCTACAGAGGACAGGTATCCCTGATATATCAAATATGTAAAGTCAAAATATGAAGTCTGAAATTTCCAATGCTGTCATCTTAAACCATGACTGTGCACACAGTGTAAAATTAAAATAAATAAATGGGGTGCACAACTGTGTTTAGTATTTTTTTTATATGCTAATACAATTTTTATTAATATTTTAAATTAGCTTTATATTTTAAGTCTTTATTTTAATTTTAGTTCAATATTTATTTTATTTTTTTTCAATCACTATTTAGGTTAATTTTATTTTATTTTTTCAGTTAGTAATTTTAGTGCTCCATTTTATTTATATTTTTATTTAGTTTAATGTTCTCATTTAATATTTATATTTATATTTATTTAATTTAATTTCAGCTGTCTTTCAGTTAACAAAAAAAGTTTTTAATAGCTGTAGTTAATAATATGCTGCAAGACAATCACATAATATGATCCGGTTTTTGAAATGCAATGTGTGCTAAGTTTACTTTATTTACACATTTGCAGAGTATGACAATAATAAAAAAATAAATAGAATTAAAAGCATGAATTTAACATATGAAAAGCAGGAGGGTTTGAACATTTGAAAACGAGGAATTTATTCCATAAATATTAGTATTGTGACTAACTAAATAAAATTATTTTAATTATTTACTTATAATGTATTATATATTTTTTTTCATATTATCAAATAGTCATATTTTATTTTACAGAACAATTATAATATAAAAGTAATATATTTGTCTTCATTTTTATAATTAAAGCAACAACAGCTGCAATAATAATAATAATTATTGTTGTTGTTGCTGTTATTAACAATAATAACATTAATATTATTATTATTAATCAATTTTATTAGGTTCCTCAAACACAAGTTTGAATGTAATTTGGGGTGCTGGTAACGATTCTAGGGGCACGGTGGCTCGGAGGAGGTCACTAGTATTATTACCAAATATAAATAATTTTTGTTTAATCATTATGTTCAGTCATAGAATCTCAAGCGGCATTGCGTAACGTTACGTACGGAACGCTTACGTCATGCGCCTGGTGTCGTATAAAGTAGTTATAAATCATGACTTTGCACACAATACACACATCATTGTTGACAGAAATGTAGCTTAATTAACGGACGGACGATGATCTTAATTTATCTGATCAGTAGCGACATGTTTTCTGTATATCATGGGAAAAGTTACTGGTTCACTGGTACTGAAGAAAACGTGTGCTATACATGCAAGCTAACTTAATTGGCCGTTTCATTTTCCAAAAAATACACACTGTATATGATCAAATAATGAGTGATATTCAATAATGAAGTAAACAACCGTAGCCTTACCTTTTTCAAAGATGACAATAACAGCGGTCGACGGCGATTGGTCAAAAGTGAGCCACACGAGAGAGAAACGCGATTGGTCAAAGGTAAGCCCCAGAGTGAAACGCGATTGGTCAAAAGTAAGCCACCGGAGAGAAACGCGATTGGTCAAAAGTAAGCCCCAGAGAGAAACGCGATTGGTCAAAAGTAAGCCCCGGAGAGAAACGCTATTGGCTAACGTGGGCTTACTTTGAGGAAGGGGCCCAATCTTTGAGCTCCCGCCCGCAGGCGAAAACGACGCAGAACACGGGAGTACGCGACAAATACCCCCCGCGACAGTATTCGGGCTATGTTCCGAGCGATACGGAGGAGTTTTAGTTACATGTGTAACAAGTCACCCTCCGCGAGCTGGATTCGAACCCCTCGTCTGCGCGACCGAGTCGTTTTCGAAGTCCGGTTCTGAATCAAATGATTCGCGATTCGATCGGAGCGCTTCGAATCAGTGAATCATCTGTATATATATGTCAATATAATGACACGCCCTGGACATTATATTGATTGACATTTATTATTTTGTGTAATTATTTTTTCAAAAGTATATGACATGTTTATGTTTAGGGTTAAATAAAATGAATAAAAATGTTTCAGTAGTTGATTGATATTTATTATTTTGTGTAATTATTTTTAAAAAGCATATTACATGTTTATGTTTATGGTTAAAATGAATTAAAATGTTTCTTCAAAGATGTTTTTTGTGTGTGTGGGATATGATTTGATTGATATGATTTATCAGATTTAATTTATCTGATCAAAAGACACTTCAAATGTTCAAATGTAAAATGTTTTATTAAAACGAATACACATAATATATACAAAATATATACAGGAAAGAAATTATTTATTGAGGATACAGGACAATATGAAAGACCATGTAATATAATATATACAGGAAATAAATTGAGGAGGATACAGTATTGAGGAGGATACATGACAATATGAAAAAGTGGGCCCATGTAATATATTCAAAATATATACAAGAATGATATTGTTTATTGAGGAGGTGGAGTTTGGCCTTTATTTTGCTGGCGCTGTTCTGCCAACCAGTCATCCATCTGAGGCACGTGTGCAAAATGTGGCATTACCATATCGGCTATGACCAAACTCTTTTGTTTTGGGCTGCCCACATTTGCTGCACATGTTAAAAGTAACCCCTCGCACATATTTCCTCTTATGGACTCCGCTTTCCTCCTCCTGAGCGCGCCGGCGCCTGTTCCTCTGGGTGTAACGGGACACAGGAGCATCAGACGCAGGAGCAGGCGGAGCAGCAGAAGAGGGAATCACCATTGACACAGTCATGTCTGGGTTAAGGACTAGTGTGCCTAACAATGACCCAGGTGCTGAAATGGGCTGCACGACTCCTGGTGCTGTGGGGGCAGGTGCAATGGGGCACTCCGCGGTGGCAGCAGCGGGCCGTCAACCTGGTCGCAGAATTGGAGCCTGTCCTTCTCGATTTGGCAGAAGGATAAATGGATGTTTTGGGCCGGATGTCGATGGCGCTTCATCCAATTTTTCCCTCGGCGGAGGAAGCTGAGTATCGGCCACAGCAATTGGGTCAGGTGGAGTCAGTCCCTGAGCGAGGACACTCATTTCCTGATCCTTCTGCCGCCGCTGAAACCTGAAAATAAACGACTTGTATTCTATATATGTTTAGAAGTATTCAGTTCATTTGAAGCAAATAATGTGCCTTGCTTACCACTGAATGAGTGTCTTCTGGTTTAGCTCAAACAGCTGGATCATGGTTTCATCCATCAGCCTGCGACTGTTAAGCACCAGCTCTCGGATGTGGTGGTAATCCGAGAGGATTTTAGACCACCTGGGGGTGCAAACTCCAGCCTTCTTGGTCGGCGACTTGTGTAAAGCACAAAGCTGGATACAAATGGCCTCAACCAAGCGGCTGGTGTTGGGCCACTGCGCTGGACCCCCAGGATGTCCAATCAGACACCGTTTCACACTCTCCACACCCGGTGTGACTCCGGACCGCTTCGGTGCTTTAAAGCGCCCGTGTGTGAGCTGAGGCTGATGTCGAGGCTGATAGTTGACCCGCTGTTTGTCAGCATCAGGGAGAGCTGTCCACAGCTGGATGACCTCTGTCACCTGCAGGTCAGTGAGGTAAGGAGCATCACGTAGACCCACCAGGTAACCAGGCAGATCCTGGACCTTGTCCCACCCAGCGATGCCATCGGGTCCAATGACTGCTCCCTAGTAAATGCAGATTAATGTTAATATGTGGAATAAATGAGATTGGAATTAAATAAAGCCTGTAAAGTGTCTTACCTGAGCCTCGGCGGAGAGACTGCTTCCAGGCTGTGACAGCACTGAAGGGGCAAGATGCTGTCCTTCTCCACCAGATGATGTGGACGGCTCAGCCGGTGATTGAGGCAGAGGCAAAGATGAGGGGCGGATTTCATCCTCGTACAGCACTGGAACTGTGATGTCCTCCATGATCTCTTCCTCAAACCCCTCATCTTGCAGGTCCTGGTCATCAACTTCCTCCACCAGCCGGTCTTCCTCCTCTGGGTTCTGGAGCACTGGAGTCAGTGTTTTGCCAGTCTGGCTGTAAAGGTACTCCATTCCCAGCAATTCACCTACAAGAATAAAATGGGGAAAAAGAAAGTCTTCTTAATATTTTGTCTAGTACATTAAGACATTTAATCCCACCAACGTAAAATGGGTTTTCACTTATAAAGCTCTAAAAACCTTACTGACTGATGTTTTAGTGCATTTCCTGCAAATATGGAAATAATAAAGGGTCTCAATTAAATATGTGCAGTGTCACATGATCAGTGTAAATTGTCACATGACCAGAGCAGTTTATTTACTGTTTGCACCTTGAGAAGATGATACCTGCATCAAAGCTTCAAAACAAAAGGCTAGTAAAGTGTGTTAACATATGACACAGATTTTTGGTCCACATTATCTTTAAGGTGTCTAGCATTAATATATGAATTCACAATTATTCAGTTTTCTTGAGTGTGGTCATAGAATGAGTAAACATCTTGATGGTCACAATAGTGACCGCTGGGATAATACAGTGAATTTAGGTATACATATAAATCCAGTTGCAGTTGTTAGTGAAAGCTGCACTAACATGTCTAAAATGACAAAATATTGCACTAAATTAAAAGTTAAAATGTCACAAATAAGTTACAATATTGATGTTGTAATACTGGTAGCACTAATATAACAATTTTATGATATATGTTACAATAAAGTAACAATTTTAAAATAGGTAGATTTTTTTTGTATTTTAACTCAGTGTTGTTTAAGGGTTTTTATGGTAACACTTTATTTGATAGTCCACTTTAGACATTCTACTAACAGTGAGTAACTTTGCAACTACATGTCAACTAGCAGTTATTAGAGTATTAGTAGACTTAATATCTTCTAACACTTTATTTTGTTGAGTCCACTACATACTGACTATTGGATCTTTGCAAGTGTATGTCAACTTATTCTACTAACCCTAAACCTACCAGTCTGCTCTGAGAGTTAGTTTCAAATTAATGAGAATTAGTTTACATGTAGTTACTTATAGTTAGTAGAATGTCTAAAGTGGACTATCAAAATAAAGTGTAACCGTTTATATGCATAATAGTCACCCTAGAAGTTTAAGATAGCTGGGCTATTTGTGACCGACCATAAGACACAATTTTTCACACACTTTTCCAAAAAAAAAATATATATATTGATTATTTCAAAGGGTTACTAATGACACATCATTGGGAAAAAATTGGGATTAAACAGGTTAAAGGCTAAATAGATAATTTAGTAGATTATTACAAAAGAACAAATGAATGAATTTCTTGCCTGTATATGCTCCAGGAGGGCGATAGCGCTCATCCCAGGGCTTCCTAAAGACTGTTCGGCTGAGCTGGTCCACAGCCTCTCTCATGGCACTGCCATATGACCGGATCGAGGGCGTTCCTTTAATAGCGTCTTCCATCCGGTCATCATTCCAACGCATCAAGCCCTCAAGAAGATAGGCCTGAAAATGCGCATCACTGGCACTGGTTCCTAAAAGTTAAATAAACAAAAAAAGGCTTTTATATGTCTTCATAAGATATGTACTACACATGAAGTAACTGGTTACATGTAATAGAGTAATGTAGTTACATCAAAAATGATTGTCATTATAACCAGTTACTACAGTAAAAGAACAGTATTTTTTTATTAATGTGACATTACTTTAAACTAATGGAAGCAGTTACAGTGCTTATATGTTTTACAGAAAAATGAGTATGTAATACCTGGAATAAAACGGTTCAGGTGGAGGTGGAACGACTCCAAGGGAGGTAGAGCCACGGGCACACCTGTAGCAGCACAGCTCCACACCACCTTTCTTCAGTGTCCCCGTCTTCATGTAGAGCGGAAAGTTCTCTGGGTCTTGGATACACTGAACGTGCTTCCGCTGTTCCTTCCATATCTGCTGGATCCGTTCGTGGTCCAGCAGAGGAACTCCCAGAGTGTCCTTTCCGTCCGCACTGTCAAACAGATCGATCAGTGATCCAATCGCTCTGGTGGTCTCCTCCAGCCCCCTGGTCCTCCTCCGGCAGTGCAGTGCCAACTCCCTCTGGGTAACGCGAGCACTGACCGCCCTTTCCGAGATGTGGCCGGTCTTCTTTGCCGCCAGCTCAGCCTCCTTTGCACGGCGAAGAACAGCCACATCCTCTGGATCCCACTGAAAGATGCACGCGGACAGACGTGCCATGAAGATCCCGTAGAGCGGATGAGCCTCTGTCGTGACACCTGCAGCAAATCGCCGCATGAAATACCAGATGTCGAGGCGCACTTCAAGCTCATCCCACTCCGAGAACATGATCTTCGCCCGAGACTGGCTGTGCTGACTGCAGCAATCTCTGTCCACGTACATCACTTTTGGGGCTGCCTCTCTTGCCTCCCGGTAGCGTTTCATCAGGCCAGCTGCCATGTGGTCCAGTGCATGTCCCTCGGCGGCAGTCAGCACAGAGACGAGGACTTGGCCGTGTTCGTTTCCCACATTTGTGCACCAGGCAGCTGTTCCTGCAGCAGCACCGGCAAGTTTCTTTGTGACCTATTGGGAAAAATAAAAGGCTGTGTTCATTATGTACGCACACATATCCATATCTGGCAAATTTCTGGATATAAACAGTGCTGTGATACCTTTTTGTGGAGTCCATCTTGAGAACACAGCCAAGGGCAGATGTTATTTTGGCCTTAACCTCGTGCAGTCGCCCCAGAACATCCCTGGCGTACACGGCTAACAGCCACTTAGGTTTAGGAAGAGCAGGTAAAAGGGGAGGCTCAGCAAACACAGGAGGCTGCACAAGGGAGGACATTGTGAATGGTTCACAGGCAGTCAGGTACTGAAGGACACGCTGTGTCCATGCCTCACTGTGCTGTTCCATCAGCTTCTTGTAAAGCTGAGTCACACTGTTGCCCAGTGTCCTCTCCCTCATCATCCTCAGCACCCGGTTGTCACATGAGTATCTAAGGAAACAACAGTATAATCATGCAAATGCTTTTGGTTGGTAAAAAATAACACAAATAAAAGCGCCTAATGATGAATGATTGTCATTATGAATTACCTGTATGTCAGCAAAGCTGGAAACTGACTGCGGTGGCCCATATCCAGCTGTCCTAAGATGTCCTCGGACCAGGCGGGATACTTCTTCTTGCAGCGTTTGCACTCCAGATACTCAGTGGCAAGGTCATACCACCCGTCGATGTCCAAGACCTTGCGCACGGTTTGGTAAAGTCCTGCCGCAGTTAGTCTGTGCTTACCACAGTCTGGGAGAACACAGGTAAGAGGAATCAACCACATCTTCAGCGGCATCCGTAAGAAAATGGGCCGACAGAAGAAGAGGTCGGGTGAGGCGGGTGGCTGAGAGTGAATTAAAGGGGGCTGAGGAGGATACCACCAAAGCTTCAGCTGGGACACTAGTTCTGGCTTGCCGGTTTGCAGGTTGGCCTTAAACAGTGTGTTCCGGATCCACTCGTGCTGGAAAGGTGGAAGATGATATTTCCAGTGAGTTGGAAGCTCAGCTGGTGGCTGATGATGTGGAGGATCTGGTGTTTTGGCTGCTTCCGCTGATGGAGACGGACCGGGACAGGCCTCTGAGTGAACAGTAACAAAAACAATATAAGGATGACTGTTGCATTTGATAGTAATATGCCATAAATGCAGCCCACAAATAGCCTGCGAAGCATCAATTTTGGACAAGTATTAATAATTAGTGAAGAAAATGGTACTAGCGTTAAGAAGCAAAGAACACAGTGTACACTTTATTGAGGATCAGATGGAATGGAGTAATGAGATGTGATGAATTCAGCATAAAGTAATGATGCCCACAGACATGAAGCATGCACACAGATACAGTAATCATCTAATCATTAGAAGAAAGAATCTCCACCATGCTGTCTGCTGAGGTGGAGCTAAAGAGTGAGTGAGTAGAGCAAGCGGTGTGAAAAAGTTATCCGGGGATTGTTTAACAACGAGTAAGTTCGGAAACGCAAATAAATACACTGAAACCTTTGGACATCCTTAAGGTTTTGAAGAAGTGCACTCAAAGAATGCATCCCGCTTGAGGCTTGATGTGACATAATTCTGTATTGTAAACAAAAAATATTTAAAAGTGTTTTTTTTTTCAAAAATAATTCTTCTCAGTGAGTTTTCACAAAACATTCTTTTAATATGTGCATTTGTGTCATATGCCACACCTGTATTTAGCTGTGCTTCACATTGTGATGCAGCAAATACCAGCTCCTCATCATCATCTTCAGCAGTGGGAACAGAAGTACCTGGAGCACAAATGTTAAAACTATTACTATGAACAATACACAGAGACAAACGTATGTAAGACGGTGCTTACTTACCAGTAGCGAAAAGCTGCCTTTGGGGCGGTGTGGAGCTTCGGGCTGGGAGTTCTGTTGCTGGAGGAGGTAAAGTGGACTGCAGTACTGGATCTGGAAACAGTAAGTGGATAAGTTTGCCATACTGATAAATGAATACATGTAGAACTGCTGTAGGGAAAATTCAGTATTCACACTCCTACTCACAGGGTTTAACTGGTGACAGGAGTTTTCTTGCCACCTGTGAAGGAGACAAATGTTTGCCACGTGCCAGCAGCGCTTTCACTGTGGCGGTCTGCTGTACACCAACTCGGATGGCTGCAGGTGGAGGTGCAGAGGCACTGGAGGCTGCAGGTGGAGGTGCAGAGGCTCTGGAGGCTGCAGGTGGAGGTGCAGGCTGACGTACACTGGTGCCCACAGCAGAAGCCTGTCTTTTCAGGACATATGTCTTGAAAATGGCCATGTTGGTGTTGGGCCTGGCATCTGCCTAAACCAGGTACCTGATGAGGGTTTGGGCCTTCTTGCTCTGGTCCTCATACACATCCTTCATGGACCGGCCCTGGAAGTCACCAAACTCCACCATCAAGCTGCCCTGGTCTCCAGTTGCCCGGGCTTCTGCTTGCATTTCCTGCTTCCTCTCATACTTCTCCACTTCTTCTGCCATCTCTCTAATATGAGAAGTGTACTGCAGGAACAGTTGTTTATTTTCTGACAGGGTTTTTTTTTGCGCCGTCTCTTTGGATACTCTGAGCACCAAATACACTGCGTACCCCAGAGAGTTTTCCAGGAGCCATCTAAATCTCTGGCCCTGGTACTTCCCAAACTGAAGCTTGCAGTGAGCCAGTACTAAAAACTGGTCACTGGGGTCTCCACCGTTTGTGCTGACAAAAGAACCGGCCTCTGCCAGCACCTCCTCGTTAGGTTTGGCCCTTCAAGAATCCACAGTTTCAAGGCGCTTTGCCTCCGCCGATGGCGCCATGAGGAGTCGGGTTGATGTTGCCGATTGGCGGGGAAAAACAGGGTATGCGTACATTTTCTGAAATGAAAATCAGAAAGAGACTATTACCTCGAGCAATCTGAAAGATACCTGTACGTTAAGTGTGTAACGATAATTTAACAAGCTACACGTAAACATATTACTGTGGTAATAAACATGGCCATGACCATAAACTGGCCTGATGATGAGTTTTCTACAGAGGACAGGTATCCCTGATATATCAAATATGTAAAGTCAAAATATGAAGTCTGAAATTTCCAATGCTGTCGTCTTAAACCATGACTGTGCACACAGTGTAAAATTAAAATAAATAAATGGGGTGCACAACTGTTTAGTATTTTTTTTATATGCTAATACAATTTTTATTAATATTTTAAATTAGCTTTATATTTTAAGTCTTTATTTTAATTTTAGTTCAATATTTATTTTATTTTTTTTCAATCACTATTTAGGTTAATTTTATTTTATTTTTTCAGTTAGTAATTTTAGTGCTCCATTTTATTTATATTTTATTTAGTTTAACGTTCTCGTTTAATATTTATATTTATATTTATTTAATTTAATTTCAGCTGTCTTTCAGTTAACAAAAAAAGTTTTTAATAGCTGTAGTTAATAATATGCTGCAAGACAATCACATAATATGATCCGGTTTTTGAAATGCAATGTGTGCTAAGTTTACTTTATTTACACATTTGCAGAGTATGACAATAATAAAAAAATAAATAGAATTAAAAGCATGAATTTAACATATGTGTCACAAGTCAGGCCTCTGTGGCTCTCTCTGATCACCACCGGAGGGCACCCTCAACTGAGTACTAGTACTCTCATGGACTCCATTACCCACACACCCCGTACCTAGGACTAATCACCGCCAGGTGATTCTCATTATCCCCATTATTTAAGCCACACTCTCACACCTACCCAACGCGAAGTCTTGTTTAGCCCCGTCTTGCAATTCCGAGCGTTTATCCTGATTGTTTACCTGTGTTTGATCCTGGACTGCTTTGACCCTTGAGATTCTCTGCCGCCTGCCCCTTTGATTGTGTATCCTGCCTCTGACCTGATCCTAGCCTGCTGCCTGCCCTGACCCCTGCCTGGTATTCGTTTATCATTCTGATTCCCTGTGATATCCCTGACGCTGTTGTTCGACTTCTGCCTGTTTTGACACTGATCTTAATAAACACTGCAAATGGATCCGACTGCCTCTGACTCCTTGTTACAGAAGACTTCGCCATACCAGGATCCAGCAGTGATAACGCAGCTCTCCTCCGAAGTATCAGCCCAAGCCTCGATGTTAGCCACTCACCATCAACAGCTACAGAAATTAACCTCACTCACCGAGGAATTAGTGAGGACGCTGCAAAATCTCCACGTGGCAAATCCGCCATCAAACGCCGCGCCACCTGCACCAGCACCGGTGTCAGCCACTCCTCATACCCCACGACTCTCGCTTCCTGATAAATTTGACGGATCCCCAGAGAAATGTAAAGGATTTCTTATGCAATGTTACCTCTACATTCATCAACAACCTCTCTCCTTCCCCACCGATGACAGCCAGGTGTCATTTATGTGCTCACTGCTTACCGGCAGAGCGTTGAAGTGGGCTACAGCGATATGGGAGGGAAATAGCTTGTCCTTTCCTTCTTATAACACCTTCCTTCGTCAGTTCCGCGAAGTATTCGAGCATTCAGCCAGTGGAAAGGAGGTCGGAGAGGAGTTGATCGCTCTACACCAGGGCACTAACACCGCGGCGGATTACACTCTCACTTTCCGCACCCTCGCTGCTCAGACTGGCTGGGATAATGAACCCCTCAAGCTGTTCTACCGAAGGGGACTCAACGAGGAGCTTCAATCGGAACTGGCCTGCCGTGATGAGGGGAGAACCTTAGAGCAATTCATGGAGTCCATGAGAGTACTAGTACTCAGGTGAGGGTGCCCTCCGGTGGTGATCAGAGAGAGCCACAGAGGCCTGAATTGTGACAGAGCCCCCCCCTGCGAGCGGCTCCCGAAGCGAGAACGATCTGGACGCCGAGGTCTTCCACGGGGTCTTGGTGCTGGTTTATCAGGGTGGTTTCGATGAAACTCGGTGGTAAGGTTGGGATCCAAGATGTCCTGGGAGTTTACCCAGGAACGTTCTTCGGGACCATACCCCTCCCAGTCTATAAGGTACTGGAGAACCCTGCCTCGGCGTCATGAATCTAGGACCTCTCGCACTTGATAAGCCACCTCGCCGTCCACGACAATGGGAGGGGTGCTCTCCTCGGCGGCCTCCTCTAGGTCCCTCTCTCCTCTCGAACCACCGGCGGCCTTGAGCAGGGAAACATGAAAAGTGGGTGAGATACGGTAATTTGCAGGTAATGCTAAACGATATGAGACTGGGGTAATCTGTCTAAGAATTTTGAATGGACCCACGTACCTAGGGTTGAGTTTCTTGCAGGGACGACGGAGACGAAGGTCTCTGGTTGAGAGCCACACCCATTGACCAGGAGAAAGGTTCGGTCCAGCTCTGCGGTGACGGTCAGCTTGCTCCTTTACTCTCCTTACTGCCCGTTGAAGGTGTACATGGGCGGTGTTCCAAGTCTCCTCGCTCCTTCTTAGCCAGTCGTTGACAGCTGGAAGCTCTGAGGGTTCACCTGACCAGGGGAATAGTGGAGGTTGAAATCCGAGAATGCATTGGAATGGGGTAAGTCCAGTTGCTGCCTTCCTGAGTGAGTTCTGCGCATACTCTGCCCATATGAGATATCGACTCCAATCATTCTGGTTGTTGTGGCAGTAGGAGCGAAGGAAGCGAGTGAGTTCCTGGTTCAGTCTCTCGACCTGGCCATTGGATTCGGGGTGGTATCCTGAACTGAGGCTGACATTGATATTGAGTTGCTGGCAGAAAGCTTTCCAGACCCGTGATGTGAATTGTGGTCCCCTATCAGAGACGATGTCCTCTGGGAGGCCATAAAACCTGAATACCTGTTGTATCAGAGCTTCAGCTGTCTCGAATGCTGTGGGTAATTTCGTGAGAGGGATTAGACGGCAAGCCTTGGAGAAACGGTCGATCACGGTGAGTATGGTGGTGAAGTGATTAGAATTGGGCAAATCTGTTACGAAGTCGATGGCTATATGGGACCATGGTCGTTGGGGAATGGGAAGAGGTTGAAGGAGACCTGCCGGACGATGATGGGATGACTTGGAGACGTTGCTAATGTCACATCTCTGCACGAACCGTGTTACATCTGATTGGAGGGTCGCCCACCAGAAGCGATTCGAGACGAGTTGAATGGTAGCATTGATACCTGGATGACCAGCGCTGGGGAGTTCATGAACCCACTGCATGACCCTGAGGCGTAGAATAACAGGAACGTAAGTTCGCTCAGGCGGGCATTCGACTGGGGCTGGATCATTGATGAGGGCTTCGGAAATCTCAGTCATGATATCCCACTGGACGGGTGCTAGAATGATTGTGGTAGGCAGAATGGGTCCGACTGTGTCTGAAGTGGGGAGATGGTCGAACTGTCTTGATAGGGCATCTGCTTTACCATTCTTGGATCCAGGTCGATATGTTACCTTGAACTCAAAACGTGAGAAGAACAGGGACCATCTTGCTTGTCTGGGGTTAAGCCGTTTGGCGGTCCTGATGTATTCAAGATTGCGATGATCTGTTAACACGAGGAATGGTAATTTCGCCCCCTCCAACCAATGCCGCCACTCCTCAAAGGCGGCCTTCATGGCTAATAATTCTCGATCACCCACATCGTAATTCCTCTCTGCTGGGTTGAGTTTGCGGGAGTAGAAAGCGCATGGGAAGAGTTTGGGTGGACTACCGTGACGCTGGGAAAGCACTGCCCCGATTCCAGTGTTCGAAGCATCCACCTCAACTGTGAATTCCAGGTCTGGATTGGGGTGATGTAAGATGGGAGCTGAAGTAAACCGTTCCTTTAATTCTTTGAAGGATTGTTCGCTGGCCTGTGTCCAGTTTAGACGTTGTCTCCCCCCCTGAAGTAAAGATGTGAGGGAGGCCGCTACCACACTGAAGTTCCTGATAAAGCGTCGATAGAAATTAGCAAATCCAAGGAAACGCTGCAGTTCCTTTACCGTTGTGGGTCTATCCCAATTGAGCACTGCCTGCACTTTACTGTCCTCCATGGTAACCCCCTCAGAGCTGATGACATAGCCCAAGAATGATATTTGTGTCTGGTGGAACTCACATTTCTGTATCTTGGCATACAGTTGGTGTTTAATGAGCCGCTGGAGTACTGCCTTGACGTGCTTCACGTGGGTTTCAAGGGAGTCAGAATATATCAATATATCGTCAATGTAGACAATGACGAACTGATTCAGCATGTCCCGGAAGATGTCATTGATGAATGCCTGAAATACCGAAGGACTGTTGGCAAGCCCGAAGGGCATAACCAGGTATTCATAGTGCCCAGAAGTGGTCGAAAAGGCTGTCTTCCACTCATCTCCCTCTCTAATTCGAATTAGGTTGTAAGCACTGCGCAGGTCAAGTTTAGTGAAGAACTTGGCGGTGCGGAGCTCCTCCAGAGCGGCGGGTACTAAGGGTAATGGATAGCGAAATTTGATAGTGATGTCGTTGAGAGCTCGATAATCAATGCAGGGTCGAAGACCTCCGTCCTTATTCTTGACGAAAAAAAACCCCGCTGATGCTGGAGATTTAGATGGTACAATGAATCCCTTTGATAACTCCTCCTCTATATAGTGCTTCATCGTCTCTGACTCGGGCTGTGAAAGGGGAAAAATTCTGCCTCTGGGGAGCGTTGATCCTGGGATGAGATCTATGGCACAGTCACTAGATCGATGTGGAGGGAGTTTGGAAGCTTTAGCTTTACTGAAGGCCTCAGATAGATCCTGGTATTCGAGGGGTAGTTTGGAGAGATCCTTGAGTTCGAGCCTCTCCTCCACGGGAAGAACAGTGGATTTTATGTTTGAAGTCAGACAGTGATGCTGGCAGAACTCTGACCATTGAAGAATTTGTGGAGCTTAGGGTTAGGGTTAGGACCCTAACCCTAACACCCTCCAGCAGTTTCATGTACAAGATCCAGGGGGCGTGGTTGGATCCAGATCCAACTCCTCCCACTTACATATACCTAAACCTACCCAGCTCCACCCCCTGATCCTTAAAACCAACCATCTCCACCCCTAAACCTACCCATCTCCACCCCCTGATCCTTAAAACCACACATCTCCACCCCTAAACCTACCCATCTCCACCCCCTGATCCTTAAAACCACCCATATCCACCCCTAAACCTACCCATCTCCACCCCTAAACCTACCCATCTCCACCCCCTGATCCTTAAAACAAACCATCTCCACTCCTAAACCTACCCATCTCCACCCCCTGATCCTTAAAACCACCCATCTCCACCCCTAAACCTACCCATCTCCACCCCCTGATCCTTAAAACCACCCATCTCCACCCCCTGATCCTTAAAACAAACCATCTCCACTCCTAAACCTACCCATCTCCACCCCCTGATCCTTAAAACCACCCATCTCCACCCCTAAACCTACCAATCTCCACCCCCTAGATGTGGATCGAACCACGCCCACTGAAACTTGTGGGCTGCAGCGAGCCCTACTTGGCTGATGTTGGATTTTGGTGAATTTCACCACATATGGTGCATGACCACCCGTAACTTATTTGACGGGGCCTCCACAGGCTTTCCGTGGACAATGCATTAATAAGTCATAATTTAAGTTTATAATCATTTTATTATGCAAAACGTACAGTGGTACAACCAGGAAACACCATCAGACAAGTTAATGTACATTGTAATTGAACAATATTCATATTTAGCCTGAAAAAGGTCTGTCCACGGTAAGCCTGTGGAGGTCCCGTCAAATAAGTTACAGGTGTCACTTTCTGATGTTGGATTTTGGAGTTGGATTTTGGTGAATTTCACCACATATGGTGCATGACCACCCGTAACTTATTTGACGGGGCCTCCACAGGCTTTCCGTGGACAATGTATTAATAAGTCATAATTTAAGTTTATAATCATTTTATTATGCAAAACGTACAGTGGTACACCCAGGAAACACCATCTGACAAGTTCATGTACATTACAACTCATCAATATTCATATTTACCCTGAAAAAGGTCTGTCCACGGTAAGCCTGTGGAGGTCCCGTCAAATAAGTTACAGGTGTCACTTTCTGATGTTGGATTTTGGAGTTGGATTTTGGTGAATTTCACCACATATGGTGCATGACCACCCGTAACTTATTTGACGGGGCCTCCACAGGCTTTCCGTGGACAATGCATTAATAAGTCATAATTTAAGTTTATCATTTTATCATTTTATTTTAAATTTTTATAATTATAATTTCATATAATAATTTTATTATGCAAAACGTACAGTGGTATACTCAGGAAACACCATCTGACAAGTTCATGTACATTACAATTCATCAATATTCATATTTACCCTGAAAAATGTCTATCCACGGTAAGCCTATGTAGGTCCCGTCAAATAAGTTACAGGTGTCACTTTCTGATGTTGGATTTTGGAGTTGGATTTTGGTGAATTTCACCACATATGGTGCATGACCACCCGTAACTTATTTGACGGGACCTCCACAGGCTTTCCGTGGACAATGCATTAATATGTTATATTTCATAGCTGCGATGATTTTATTTAGTAATACTTACAGTACAGTGCTCATGAAACACCCTCCACCAGTTTTGTGTACTTTGGAGCACGAAAAATGGCTTAATTTGCATAAAAATGCACTGTCCACGGAAAGCCTGTGTAGGCCCCGTCAAATAAGTTGCACGTGGGCACTTCCTGTGATTTTGCAGAGTCATACAGGAAGTGCCCACGTGCAACTTATTTGACGGGTGCCTTCACAATGGGATAAGTTGCACATGTCAGCGGCTCCCGTTCGGCCCCCGGGGGCCCGAGGGGCCTCAAATTTCTCAGGAAGTTGTGTCACTTGGCCCTCGACGCCATACCGAGAGGGCTAGGTCGGGAGATGCCAAAACATGTATTTCATTGCTCTTCATACAACTCTCTGTCTCACATAGATCTCTGTGTGGGAAGCGCCTGTGCAGCAGCTACTTTCTCAGTGCCTGATTGGCTCAGGAAGCATCTAGGGCCACGAAAGTCCGGGACCCGAATTGGGGGGCCCTGGCGGTCCCCTTTGAAGAATCTCGGGGCCCTGCGACCTTTGCGACCCCTGCGTCTCCCACGTCCCACTCGCAACTTATTCAATGGAAAAGTGGTTCGCGGTCAAGGGGGTCTTTTTTGGCCGATCGAGGCAGATACGGACACGGAACTCCGGACGCTGTCCCAGGGGCCCGTGACGTGGCGTATATGTCCATTTCGGGGCGATCGGACCTTTCTGTCTCACTGTCCACAAAACTCCTAGGAAAATGAATGGAATAAGTTGTGCGCGTCAATGGCTCCCGTTCGGCCCCTGGGGGTCCTAGGGGCCCCAAACTTCACGTTCTGGTAGCCTAAGGGCCCCCGAATAGCATATTGAGCGGAGAAGCGTCTAGCCGAACGCAAAGTCGTTCGTGCACATTTTGGAAAAAATCTCTCACGCAGGCCCCTTCCTCACACATCGCCTTAAACCCTTTTGATTTAACTCAAGTGCCCTGATGTGAAAAGATTTCTGAACTGCAGAAACACATGCGTAGAAGTGATCTATAATTCCGAATCTCTGGCCCCCGATTCGGGGCCCCCTAGGCTACCACCGTACCGAATTTCGAGGTCCTGTGACCTTTTGACCCCTGTATACTCAACGTCCCACTTGCAACTTATTTAATGGAAACTTCACAGGTGGTTCGTGGTCAAGGGGGTCTTTTTTCGGCCGATCGAGGCAGATACAGACACGGAACTCCGGACGCTGTCCCAGGGGACCGTGACGTGGCGTATAGGTCCATTTCGGGGCGATCGGACCTTTCTGTCTCACTGTCCACAAAACACCTAGGAAAATGAATGGAATAAGTTGTGCGCGTCAACGGCTCCCGTTCGGCCCCTGGGGGTCTTAGTTGCCCCAAACTTCACGTGCTGGTAGCCTAGTGGCCCCCGAATACCATATTGAGTGGACAAGCATCTACCCCGAACACAAAGTAGTTTTTGCAAATTTAACAAAAATATCTCACCCACGTATCCCCTGAAATCCTTTTGATTGAACTCAAGTACCTTGATGTGAAAAGATTTCTGAACTGCAGAAACACGTTTAGAAGTGATCTATAATTCCGAATCTCTGGCCCCCGATTCGGGGGCCCCTAGGCAACCACCGTACGGAATTTCGAGGTCCTGTGACCTTTCGACCTCTGTATACTCAACATCCCACTTGCAACTTATTTAATGGAAACTTCACAGGTGGTTCGTGGTCAAGGGGGTCTTTTTTCGGCCGATCGAGGCAGATACGGACACGGAACTCCGGACGCTGTCCCAGGGGACCGTGACGTGGCGTATAGGTCCATTTCGGGGCGATCGGACCTTTCTGTCTCACTGTCCACAAAACACCTAGGAAAATGAATGGAATAAGTTGTGCGCGTCAACGGCTCCCGTTCTGCCCCTGGGGGTCTTAGTTGCCCCAAACTTCACGTGCTGGTAGCCTAGTGGCCCCGAATACCATATTGAGTGGACAAGCATCTACCCCGAACACAAAGTAGTTTTTGCAAATTTAACAAAAATATCTCACCCACGTATCCCCTGAAATCCTTTTGATTGAACTCAAGTGCCTTGATGTGAAAAGATTTCTGAACTGCAGAAACACATGTTTAGAAGTGATCTATAATTCCGAATCTCTGGCCCCCGATTCGGGGGCCCCTAGGCAACCACCGTACGGAATTTCGAGGTCCTGTGACCTTTCGACCCCTGT
Source organism: Schizothorax lantsangensis (assembly GCA_027422415.1). Lineage (NCBI taxonomy): Eukaryota > Metazoa > Chordata > Actinopteri > Cypriniformes > Cyprinidae > Schizothorax > Schizothorax lantsangensis. The sequence goes on from JAPDDO010000444.1 coordinate 233,563, forward strand.
ATACTCAACATCCCACTTGCAACTTATTTAATGGAAACTTCACAGATGGTTCGTGGTCAAGGGGGTCTTTTTTCGGCCGATCGAGGCAGATACGGACACGGAACTCCGGACGCTGTCCCAGGGGACCGTGACGTGGCGTACATGTCCATTTCGGGGCGATCGGACCTTTCTGTCTCACTGTCCGCAAAACACCTAGGAAAATGAATGGAATAAGTTGTGAGCGTCAACGGCTCCCGTTCGGCCCCTGGGGGGTCGCAGGGGCCCTAAACTTCACGTGCTGGTAGTCTAGGGGCCCCCGAATACTATATTAAGCGGACAAGCGTCTACCCGAATGCAAAGTCGTTCGTGCACATTTTGGAAAAAATCTCTCACGCAGGCCCCTTCCTCACACATCGCCTTAAACCCTTTTGATTTAACTCAAGTGCCCTGATGTGAAAAGATTTCTGAACTGCAGAAACACATGCTTAGAAGTGATCTATAATTCCGAATCTCTGGCCCCCGATTCGGGGCCCCCTAGGCTACCACTGTACCGAATTTCGAGGTCCTGTGACCTTTTGACCCCTGTATACTCAACGTCCCACTTGCAACTTATTTCAATGGAAACTGAACAGGTAGTTTGCGGTCAATGGGGTCTTTTTCGGACAATTAAGTAGATACGGACATGGAACTCCGGACGCTGTCCCGGGGGACCGTGACGTGACGTATATATCGATTTCGGGCTGATCGGCCACTGTCACATTTTTTGAAACAACGTAGAAACTTGAAACTTTGGATCTCATATCGGGGCCCCCTTGGCTACCCTGCTATAGAATCTCGAGGTCCTATGACCTTTTGAAGCTAAGATATAGATAAATCCTTTTTTGACAAAAAACAGGTGGTTAGGGGTCAAAATAGGCGCTCCGTGGCACTGAGGAAGACTATGGTAAAGTTTAGGTGGTTAGTGGTAAAAATAGGCACGCCGTGGGCATTTAGGTGGTTAGGGGTCAAAATAGGCACTCCGTGGCACTGAGGAAGACTATGGTGAAGTTTAGGTGGTTAGGGGTCAAAATAGGCACATCGCGGTCATTTAGGTGGTTAGTGGTCAAAATAGGCGTTCCGTGGCACTGAGGAAGACTATGGTGAAGTTTAGGTGGTTAGGGGTCAAAATAGGCACATCGCGGTCATTTAGGTGGTTAGTGGTCAAAATAGGCGTTCCGTGGCACTGAGGAAGACTATGGTGATGTTTAGGTGGTTAGGGGTAAAAATAGGCACTTTGCGGTCATTTAGGTGGTTAGTGGTCAAAATAGGCATTCCGTGGCACTGAGGAAGACTATGGTGAAGTTTAGGTGGTTAGTGGTCAAAATAGGCGTTCCGTGGCACTGAGGAAGACTATGGTGAAGTTTAGGTGGTTAGTGGTCAAAACAGGCGTTCCGTGGCACTGAGGAAGACTATGGTGAAGTTTAGGTGGTTAGGTGTCATAATAGGCGTTCCGTGGCACTGAGGAAGAATAATAGGCAACGCAGTGCGAGGGCGCCCCCAGTGGCGTCCGTACGGAGCCTTTTTCCGATTTCGTGGCCTTATCCACTTTTTCGCAAAACGTCCACGTCACCATTAGAATAAGTGGCTCGTGTCGTCCAAAAAGAGAGCGCGAGCCCATGCCCGGCCTATGCGTTCTTTGGCAACTTTTTTGAATTGAAAAATTCCCACTAACCACCTAGATTCCATTAAGCTAGGAAGCGACGCTCACTGCTGTCTAAAAGTTTTTCGGACCGGGTCCTGTGCAAATTGGTGGCACAACAGGTCCCACCGAGATTGCTAAGAATTACATCATGGAACCTTGATAAGAGCAGCTATTGGTCGCAGGGCCGCAAAGACTAAATCACTTACAGGCTCGCCAGCAGCAACAGCTAACTTGTGCTTCTTTTTTTTTTCTTTTCATGCCGCAAGAAAGGGTTAGGGTTAGGATTAATTTCCACCGAAATTTGAACTCAGATCGCTCGATTCAAAGTCCAGAGTGCTAACCATTACACCATGGAACAAACCAACACTGCTTCCTTGGTGGCAGTCTGGGAGGCAGATAGTGCTGTGGCTGTGGGGAAGCACTTAGACAGTGGGGTTTGATCCCAGCGAATTTTGGTCTCTGGCCCCCTCGAACAAAAGGAAAAGACAGGGGACATCTGTCGAAACCCGGGATCGAACCAATGACCTTTAGATCTTCAGTCTAACGCCCTCCCAACTGAACAATTTCGGCCTCAACCACCAACAGTTTAGCCAGCGGAGATTTCCGTGAGACCACCCGTCACTTTGCCAGAAGAGCAGAGCTGAGCTCCCAGAGGCTAGCCCGTACGGGGATCGAACCCGTGACCTTGGCGTTATTAGCACCACGCTCTAACCAACTGAGCTAACCGGCCTGGCTTTACCTGGGTTTCTGCCCGATTGACCAAAACCTTCCTGATTGCTCGTGACCCTAACGAGAAAAATCGACTTCAGGACCAACCCTCACCATGGGCTCGTCCGGGATTTGAACCCGGGACCTCTCGCACCCAAAGCGAGAATCATACCCCTAGACCAACGAGCCTGTTTGCGCATCTGTCCATGGAACATAATGCATTGTCCATGGAAAGCCTGTGTAGGTCATGTCAAATTTACATTTACTTTTACATTTAATCATTTAGCAGACGCTTTTATCCAAAGCGACGTACAAATGAGTAGAACAATAGAAGCAATCAGACCATCGAGAGAGCAACAGTATACAAGTGCCATGACAAGTCTCAGTTAGTCTAGCACAGTGCACGTAGTTACACAATAAGTTACATGTGTCACTTGACCAACCGTAACTTATTTGACAGGACATCCACAGGCTTTCTGTGGACAATGCTTTTATAAGTCATAATTTAAGTTTATAATCATTTTATTTTGCAAAACGTACAGTACTAGACTCAGGAAACACCGTCTGACAAGTTCATATACATTACAACTCATCAATATTCATATTTACCCTGAAGAAGGTCTGTCCACGGAAAGCCTGTGTAGTTTCCGTCAAATAAGTTACAGGTGTCACTTGCTGATGTGATGAGCGTCTCGCTGCAGAACACAAGATCCAGTGGGCGTGGTTGGATCCAAATCCAACTCCTCCCACATTACATATACCTAAACCTACCCATCTACACCCCCTGATCCCTAAACCCACCCATCTCCACCCCTAAACCTACCAATATCCACCCCCTAGATATGGAACCAATCTTGTGGGCTGCAGCGAGCCCTACTTGGCTGATGTTGGATTTTGGAGTTGGATTTTGGTGAATTTCACCACATATGGTGCATGACCACCCGTAACTTATTTGACGGGGCCTCCACAGGCTTTCCGTGGACAATGCATTAATAGGTCATTATTCACAAATGCAATGATTTTATTGCTTAATACCTACAGTACAGTGCTCATGAAACAACGTCCAGCAGTTTCATGTACACTGGAGCTAATAAAATGGCTTAATTTGCATAAAAATGCACTTTCCCCGGATAACCTGTGTAGGCCCCATCAAAAAAGTTACAGCTGTCACTTGACCACCCGTAACTTATTTGACGAGGCCTCCACAGGCTTTCCTTATCATAATAGCGGTCGCTCTTCGAAGGAGTCTTTGGGAGCGATGTACATCGATCTACCACGGCCAGGGGAATTAGCTCAACTGGTAGAGCGCTCGCTTAGCGTGCGAGAGGTAGCGGGATCGATGCCTCCAGAGTGACCACCCCCCCTCCCTGGTAGTACTGTTAAGGCGCGGGACGCGCCTTCCGGGAGGGGGGAGTTATGTCAGACCTGTGTCTTGTGTTCCCGCCTCTTGTTTCCATATTTGGTTTGTTTCCTGTCCTCGTTTCATGTCATTATGAGTTAATTCGGTTCCAGGTGTGTGTGTGTGATTATGTGTTAATTATCCGGTGTAAGTAGTAATATAATAAACGTTGTGTCACTTTGATGATTTATGACTTGATTTATGACTTGATTTATGACCCCCTGTCAGCGTTGATTGACAGGTCGTCATATGTCAAATGTGTCCATGGGTAGATTTATGACGTGATTTATGGCTCTGTGACCCCCCCCCCCCCTCCCTCTGTCACCCTGACTGTCACGTCACCGGGGTCCTGTCACCCCTGACTGACATGACAGTAGGGTGTGTAAATCAGAGATCAAAACAGATATTAGATTTGACTTTTGATGGATTTATGACTGGATTTATGATGTTTTTATCTCTTACCTTTGCCATGGGGGTTTTTATGGCATTCCTTCCTGAGCTGTTTTTCACACCTAAAGACCCTACCTACATCCTGAAATGCAGTTTTAAATAGTGTGGGGTAGAATATAGTAATTTAAACACAGAAGACATTTTGAACTCTCCTGTTACAATGGCTGTCGCTGCTCCAAAAACTCCTAAAACTGCTAGAAGAGTGATGTGTATTTCACCAACAAGAGGACCTGTTGAAATGAGAAAGGAACTGACTTTTGCACCGAGAAAAAACAAAGAGTTAGTTTGACAAAGTTTCTTCATGACGATGTGAATATGATGACCCGTGATTTCCCAATGTCTGGTGATCGTGTCGGGAGATATGTGTTTGACAAAGTGATGCGGATTGTGAAGCTCTATGCTACAGATATTGAAGACAATTTTACAACGCAGGAACCCTGTCTGATTTTCCCCGCCAAAGACTGTTGGTTATTCTACAACTGCGTCTGGAGAGATTTGAATGACTGCGGTGACGATCCTTTGTACATTGCGGAGTGGAATGGTATAGTTCCTGACATAAGATTTTGTGTGGTTGGAGAACACAGTAAAAAGTTACCGGATGACTGTCTTTACATTTTCTGTTGCAACGACAAGACAAAGATCCATGAGCGTGTGTGGCCTATTCCTGAAGCTGAACACTACATGCACTATGACATGAAGTTTTTGTTTCAATGGAAAGATGTTCATATAATTGACAATGTTTTTACATGTATTGACAAGATGTTCAGATGGTGTGATATGCACGATCGTTACAGCTCTGTAAAGGTGAAATTGTTCCCGAGACCCCGAACCGTCTCTTATCTCCACCCACATATTACTGTCATTAAAAGTCTGCAGATCGGAGCGTTCACTACATTCATTTCCATCATGTCTCAAGAATCCACGTCTGCCTGCTGCTATAGCAACACCCCTGAAACCCTACCAGCGATGCCTGATGACAATGCTACACCTCTGGAGACCCTCCCCCAAACCTACGACAATGGGTTGTTGGATAAATTCTGCATGGAGCTGGGGTATCACAACCTGACCTTTCTTACAACGCCATATGGCAGTAGCGGTGCAATAGCAGGAGCTGAGGCCTGTGCGGGCATTGATGACACCGACGGGTGTATCCGTATTGATGCATTCAAAATCATAAAAGCAACTATTGTGGTCATACTGGAACATCTTATCAACAAAAAGCTGAAGGAACTCTGCCTCGGTTGTGCGGTGGATCACCCTCTACTTCCTCCGCAAACTAAGAAGAGCCAGAGCCCCGGCCCCCATCATGTGCACCTTCTACAGAGGCACCATCGAGAGCATTCTGACTAGCTGCATCACTGTGTGGTATGGCCCCTGCAACGCGTCCTGCCGCAAGTCTCTTCAACGGATAGTGAGAGCAGCTGAGAAGATCGTTGGTATCTCTCTCCCCTCCCTCCAGGACATTTACAACACCCGTCTCACCCGCAAAGCCCTCAGCATTGCAGGTGATCCCACCCACCCGACACACAACTTCTTCAGTCTGCTTCCATCAGGGAGGAGACTGAGGAGTCTCCAAGCCAGGACAAACAGACTGAAAGACAGCTTCATCCACCAGGCTGTCAGGAAGCTGAACTCCCTCCCGTCCTTGCCCCCCCTCCCCTCTCTTACCCCACGAATCACTGAACTCGGACCCCCACCCCACCACCACCACCACCACCCACACGAACACACACTCACACACACACACACTCACACTCACACTGAGACAAGCACCGGTCACTTGTACAGCATTGGAATGACCTCATTTATTCAACTACCTCGTCTGGCAGTCTGAATAAAAAAGACTGCTCCTTGTCACTTTAAATAGTCTTATAAGCTCTTTGCACTACACCATTTATATTCTGCACTGTTTGTTTGTTTGTTTATCTCACTGATTTGCACTATCTGCCATGTGCCCTATGCCACTTTATCCATTTTTTTAATATTATTATTTTTATTTTCTTTATTTAATGTTTTATTTTTTTCCTACATGTCCTTATTTGTATATTTGTAATAGTTGCATTTTTGTGTATGTATGTGTGTATGTGTGTGCATGTATGTATGTATGTATGTATGTATATATATATATATATGTGTATGTGTGTGTGTATGTATGTATGTATGTATGTGTGTGTATGTGTATGTATGTGTATATATATATATATATATATATATATATATATATATATATATATATATATATTGATTTGTACTTATCTGTATTTTTGCGTTCTACTGTTTGTGTTTAGTGTTATCTGTATGCACCAGGGAGTAAGAGAGTAACGCAATTTCAATTCTCTGTATGTATGTACGGTACATGTGGCAGAATTGACAATAAAGCTGACTTTGACTTTTTGACTTTGACTAGTCAGCTTAGACACTCCTGTTTGTTTGAACCCAGCGCCTACTTCTTTGACGCATACTTTGAGGAACTAACACGTAATCTGGTAAAGCCTGAGCTTAAACACATCATAGCTCAAGCACTGATCGGTTTATGGATTAATCCTCACAGGATCCAGGGTTCGGTGGACGCTATATTGTGCGAGCTACGTGACGAAGTTTACATTGTGGAGAAGCTTTGTGAGGTCAGAGAAAAAGTTGTGGATGTTGCCAGCGAACAGATTGTCTATGACGCAGTGGACTGCTGGAAGGGCGGTGCACACACTGGACAAGCATAACATTGGCATGGGGAACGGATGGTGTGTTAATGTTCTGACAAAATGTATATTTAGACAACGTATTAGATGTGAAATGACCAACTTACTGTACAAGATCATTGATGACAATCCTGATGTGTCCTTAGCAGTAAATGGATGTGCTGTTGATGCCAAACGTTTTACAAACCTCAAGAAACAAATGGGTGTTGTAAGAGCCATGTCAAATGAGTGGGCTGATGTTATATGATCTGTATTAATTCCACTGAGCCGATTTCTGCAACTATCATAAAAATACTAGACCTAATGACTGAATGTGGTAGTAGCATTAGAATGGCTGACATTTTATGTATGTGTACATATGTAACAGACCTATGAGTGGCGCTGATTTCAAAAAATGATCAGACTAATGTTTGTGAGATTATTGAAACTCTGATTGGCTATGTGATTGAGAAAAAAATTGTAATGTGTGTAGAGTTTCTTCAGTACATTGATGATGTTTGAAAACTGTCATATTCTTCTTGAAATGCTTTTTGATAAATAAAAAAACAGTTCACTTAAAGCCAAGGTGTTATTCTATTCTAGACTCTGGAGTGACAATATGTCCGAAGAGACACTGAAAAAGATTTACTATACCCCTTCTAACCCTGGGGCTTTAGGAGGTAAAAAAAGATTAAAAGATGCAGTTTTAAAGGAAACAGGTGTTCGCTTAACCAATAAACAGGTTTCAGACTGGCTAGCTGGTGAGGATGCATATACGCTACACAGGACAGCCCCTCTAAAATACAGAAGGAACAGGGTTTTTGTCTATGGTATTGACATGCAGTTCCAGGCAGATCTTGTTGATATGTCGGCATATGCTAAGGAAAATGACAACAACCATTTTCTGTTAACATGCATAGATCTCTTCAGTAAATATGCGTGGACATGCGTTTTAAAAAACAAGAGTGGGTCGGAGGTGGCTAAGGCTTTTGAATCCATATTGAAAGAGGGCCGAGTACCACAGAAATTACAAACAGATAAAGGAAAATAGTTTTTTAACAAGCATTTCCAAAACATAACAAAAAAGTACAACATCTTACATTTTGCAACAGACACAGACTTGAAATCTAGTATTATAGAACGCTTTCACCGAAGCTACAAAGGTAGAATGTTTAGGTATTTAACAGCTACAAACTCCAGACGGTACGTCGACATACTTCAAGACCTCACGGATGGATACAATGCGAGCTATCACAGAAGCATCAAGATGAGACCGATTGATGTTTGCAAAGAAAACGTATCTACGGTGCTACATAACCTATACGGGACTAGAGGTTCACACAGCATCAAGGCTATTTTTAAGTATAAGATTGGTGACACAGTTAGAATCTCTAAAGTAAGGGGTCCGTTTGCAAAAGGATATGAGAAAAACTACACAGAAGAGTTTTTCACAGTAAAAACATGTATCCCAAGAGATCCTCCTGTCTTTAGACTCTGTGATTATGATGGAGATGTTGTCGACTGGGTTTTTTATGAGGGTGAATTGCAAAAAATATCTGTGAGTAAGAACAAAATGTTTAAAATAGAAAAAAAATTTGGACAGGAGACGAGAAGGCCGATCAACAAAGGTTCTGGTCCAGTGGCTAGGATGGCCTTCAAAATTCAACACGTGGCTGAATGAGAAAGACGTGGTAGATGTCCAGACGCCGTAAAATGAAAGCACACATAGGTGTGTACACATTCATTTAAAAAACAACCATGTCTGAGGGTGGATTTTACCTGACGCTCCCCTGCAATGCGTCGTTAGCCGTTTATCCGGAAAATATTATTTCTAGTTATAGAACCATGTTGGCAAGAACTATAAACCTAAAAGGAGAATGGGAGGTAGGATTGATCGAATTTGAATACCCCAAATCATGGTACACATTTCCAGAGGAAGACGGTGCGTATATTGTTAAAAGGGGTCAAATCACACCAGAAGATGATGAGGGACAAGTGGCTGACCATTATGCCGTTGGTGAAGGGATTATGATTCATATCAACAATGGAACTCGAAGCATATCAAAGCTATGTAACACATTAAAGAAAGGTTATTACGAGGATGTTCTTTTTCTGATTAGAGAAATAAACACAACTTTACCTCCTGGGACGACCCTCGGATATGATCATGTAAAAAACAGAGTCTTTCTAAAGGCCCCTCCGAAGATGTCACTGACGTTTTACGGGAAGCTAGCTGTTATATTAGGGTTAAACCCTGGGGTCGCTATAGAATCTGCAGATCAAGCTAATGAAGTCTATGATGGCAGGATCACAACCGTGACGCATGCCCCACATCAAGCTGACATAAATGGGGGTTTCTACAGCTTGTATATATACACAGATATCATAGAATATCAATCAGTTGGCGATGCGTCCATCCCACTACTGAGATGTTTACATATAGATGGTGAGAATAATAAGATTGTCAGTGTTAGATACGATAAAGGCACATTACGTACCGGTCAATAAAACAACCATTACAGATATAACCATAGAGGTAAAAGACGATCAGAATCAAAACGTACGTTTCACTTACGGGAAGGTGAGTGCTAAGTTACACTTCAGACCTGTAAAACAAGGTGTTTTTAAAAAATAAATAATGCCATATTCCAACACTTACAAAATGGATCCTGACCGATACGTCGCCTATTATCAAAATCAGGCCGGTAATGGACTCCCTGGTTATGCAGGGGGTGGTGTTATGTATGGAGCTGGTTTGGGTGGTTTATTCCGAAGTCTCTTTCGAATGGCTGTACCGTTACTAAAGCGGGGATTCAGCATTGCCAGGCCTCATCTTAAATCAGCTGCAAAAAACATACTAAGTGATGTTGTTAGCAATACATTAACACACTCTTTTAACAACAATAACGCTCAGGTGGCTCAGGACTAATGGTGATGTCTCGCAAAAGAACGTCTAGGCCTCCTGGAACCAGGAGGAGTGGTCAAACACGGAAGAAAAGAAAACGTACACCTAAGAAGACCTCAGTCATAAAACGCAAGCGCAAGGAGACAGCAAAACGTGCTACAAAAGCAAAGTCAAAGAGATCTGTCAAGACAATATTCTAGATCATGGCCTTACTACACAACATGTCAGAAGAATGTATTAAATCTGAACACGACCTGTTCACAGTGCCTCTGACACAAACTGCTATTGCAAAAAATGCCTATATAGAGGTGCCACCATTATCAGCGATTTCAGACACAGCGCCTTTGGAGTTTTTTATCCCCGGGACCGGTGAGGATTACATTGATCTGAACAATACATTGTTATTTTTGAGGGTCAAAATCACCAACCCTGATGGTACAGATATTGCAGACGGAGCCCCAGTGGGTCTTATCAACTATGGAGGGGCAACAATATTTTCACAAGTTGACGTCTCGTTGGGGGACTGTTTGATATCACAGAGCACAAACACACATGCTTATCGCTGTCTTATTGAGTGTCTTCTTAATTATGATAAACATACCCTGGAAACACTTTTCTCTGCCGGATTGTTCTATAAAGATACAGCCGGTCACATGGATGTGACAGACCCTGCTGGTGGAAATCACGGTCTGACAAAGAGAGCCGCTTTTACCAATGCCAGTAATGTTGTCGAGCTACTCGCACCCGTTCACAGTGATATCTTCTTTCAAGAAAAACTTATGCTTAACGGTGTGGACATTAAAATACGTATGACAAGAGGGAAAGACGAATTCTGCCTGATGAGGAGCGATGCTGTCGCCTATAAACTAAACATCCTCTCAGCATCACTATTTGTGAAAAAAGTGAGTGTCTCGCCAGCCGTGAGATTGGGGCATGCACAAGCACTGCTGTCAACCACAGCCAAGTACCTTGATCGATCGTGTGAGTGTGAAAAACTTTTCAATTCCTCCAGGCTCAAGAGTCTGCAGTCAAGAAAACTTATTCTTAGGAACCCTACCAAAATCTATTGTTCTAGCTATGGTTGATAACGACGCCTTTACAGGGTCCTATAATAAAAACCCATTCGCATTTAAAAATTATGATTTAGAATTTTTGTCTATTTATTTGGATGGACAACAATTCCCTGCAAAGCCTTTGCAACCTGATTACGGGGTGGTTCTGCAGTGCGTGAATTCTACCAATTAGTGTTGGCTTCTGGAAAACATCTCAAAAACCAAGCTCTATCTATTGATAGAGAGGACTTTTTGCATGGTTACACCCTCTATGCGTTCAATTTTACACCAGACGAAGGTTGTGGACACCACGTGTCGCTTATCAAATCTGGGAATATTAGACTTGAAGTGCGCTTCAGACAGCCACTACCCCATACAATCAACCTTATAGTCTATTCTATTTTTGACTGTGTCATTGAAGTGTCAAACCGGCGTCAGATCTTGGTTGATTACTATTAATAAAATAATAATGAACACGGTCCAGCTTACATCAATCATGGATAAGATTTCATGCAACACCCATTTTCCTCATTTCCTCATTTTCCGGGAGGAAGATGGCGGCGCGTTCAGACGCAGCGGCTGCTCCAGGTCCCAAAGACGGTGCTTTTATGTCTTTTAATGTCGTCTGTTCGTCTCCAAATAGTGTAAATTTACCGCTAACTCATAAGGAAAAACACATATATGATCGCCGAAGCCTTTTGGACATCGGCAACGCGTACAAACACCAACTCTCGCAGGCGGCTACTGAGAAGCTACGAGGCCTTTGTTTACTGCTGGAGCCGGACCTTGAGACCGCGGCCTCGCCTACTGACGCTACCCGCACAAGGCAGCGTCGCAAGCGGTGTGAGAGAGGACGGAAGCGCGGTAAACGCGGAGGTATACGAGCCAGGCTAAGGGCTAACCCCACAAGACTGGCTCTCCCAACACTCATGCTCTCAAACGTTCGCTCTCTGGAAAACAAACTGGACTTAATTCAACTCAGTCGGTCTACACAGCATGAGGCAAGGGATTGCTGTGTATTTGTTTTCACCGAAACATGGCTAAACAACAACATCCCGGACTCCGCCATTCAGTTACACGGATTAAACTGCTACCGAGCAGACAGGGACTCATCACTGTCTGGTAAGACCCGCGGGGGTGGCTTGTGTGTTTATATCAACAAAGAATGGTGTAACAATGCTGCGGTAATATCTAAACACTGTTCATCACTGGTGGAGTTTATGTTTGTGAAGTGCCGACCGTTCTATCTTCCGCGGGAGTTCACGGCCATTGTTATTGCCGCGGTTTACATACCACCATGTGCAAACGCTAAGGACGCGCTTCGTGAACTGTACAGCGCCATCAGCGAACAACAAACAAATAACCCCGACGGCTTTTTCATCATAGCCGGTGACTTTAACCACGCAAACTTAAAGACAGTTTTGCCAAAGTTCTACCAACATGTGAACTTTGCGACAAGGGGAAACAATACACTGGATTTTGTTTATACAACAGGGAAAAACTCATACAAAGCTAAACCCCGCCCCCACCTCGGGTACTCGGATCACATCTCTGTTATGCTAATCCCAGCATACAGACCACTTCTCAAGCTTGCCAAACCTGTTCAAAAACTCATCACAATTTGGCCAAATGATGCTACCTCAACACTACAGGACTGCTTTCAGTGCACAGACTGGAACATGTTTAAAGAGGCAGCCACCTACAACAACCTCACAGACCTGCATGAGTACACTGAAACTGTGACTGCTTACATCAAAAAGTGCATTGATGATGTGACAGTCACCAAGACCATCACCACACGTGCAAACCAGAAACCATGGATGACAGCAGAGGTTCGTGGGCTGCTAAAGACCAGAGACGAAGCATTCAGATCAGGAGATAAAGCGGCCCTCAAAACAGCAAGAGCCAATCTGTCCTGTGGCATCAAAAATGCAAAACGGTCATATGCTCAAAAAATCAACAATCACTTCACAGACAGCAGAGACACACGGAGCCTGTGGCAAGCCATTCAGACCATCACTGACTACAAGCCCCCGCCACAGGCCTGTGATGAGGACACATCCCTCCCAGATGCACTCAACCACTTTTATTCACGGTTTGAAATGCAGAATGACACACCTGCACAAAAACTGCCCACACCTCCCAACGACTGGGCGCTTTGTCTGTCTCCAGCCGACGTAAGGAAGACCCTATCTAGGATTAACCCATGCAAGGCTGTGGGTCCTGCCAACATACCTGGCCGTGTACTGAAAGACTGTGATGCACAGCTGACGGATGTCCTAACAGATATCTTCAACACCTCGCTGAGCCAGGCAGTCGTCCCCACATGTCTCAAATCCACAACAATCATACCGGTACCAAAGAAATCACCTGTGTCCTGTCTAAATGACTACCGTCCCATAGCACTGACTCCAATCATGATGAAGTGCTTTGAGAGGTTAGTCATGCACAACATCAAAAACAGCCTCCCCAACACACTTGACCCGCTGCAGTTTGCATACCGTCCAAACCGCTCTACGGACGATGCAATCTCCTCCACCCTCCACCTGGCTCTTACCCACCTAGAAAATAAAGACTCCTACGTTAGAATGCTGTTCATCGACTTCAGCTCAGCATTCAACACAATTATCCCACAACAGCTCATAAATAAACTAAACCTGCTGGGCCTTAACAATTCCCTTTGCAATTGGATTTTGGACTTTCTAACCGGAAGACCTCAGTCAGTCCGTGTCGGCCACAACACCTCGAGCACTACCACACTGAGCACAGGTGCCCCACAAGGCTGTGTGCTCAGCCCGCTGCTCTTCACGCTGCTGACCCACGACTGCACTGCCAAGTTCAGCTCCAACCACATGATCAAGTTTGCTGATGACACAACAGTGGTAGGTCTCATCAGCAACAACGATGAAACGCGGAAGTGACACAGCTGGCGGAATGGTGTGGCACTAACAATCTGTCCCTCAATGTGGAGAAGACAAAGGAGGTTGTGATGGACTTCAGGAGAAACTCCGTTGACCACCCCCCACTGACCATCGACAGTTCGACTGTGGAGAGAGTCAGCAGAACTAAATTCCTGGGGGTGCACATCACAGAGGATCTCACCTGGACCACCAACACCATGTCACTCTCCAAGAAGGCACAACAGCGCCTACACTTTCTCCGCCGGCTGAAAAGAGCAAGTCTCCCACCACCCATCCTCAACACATTCTACAGGGGCACCATCGAGAGTGTGCTGACCAGCTGCATCACTGTCTGGTACGGGAACTACAGTGCTGCTGACCGCAAGACACTCCAGCGGACAGTGAACACGGCTGCAAAGATCATTGGTGCCCCTCTCCCATCCATCCTGGACATTTTCCTTGCACGATGCTCCAGCAAAACCAACAGCATCGTGAAGGACCCCACCCACCCCTCCCACAGTCTCTTCCAGCTCCAACCATCAGGAAGACGGTACAGGAGCATCAGAGCCCGCTCCGCCAGACTGCTCAACAGCTTTTTCCCCCAGGCTGTGAGAGCCCTGAACTCAGATCACCCCGCCCCCCTCTGAAACCCCATGCAAACCCCTACCTCCTGAACCATGGACCCCCCCCCCTCTCCAAACACCCCCCAACCTTACCACACCAAAGAAAAAACTGTAAACCTTTTTTTTTTTTTTTTTTTTTTTTTTGTGCAATCCAAGTGTGCTACACACAGGTGAGTGGGCCTGTACAAACCACCTGTAGTAACACACTCTCCTCTATGCACTAGACACTTTTCCTAACACTGCTATGTGTACACAATCCCACAAAAGACTCAGCAATATATGTATGTTTACATGCTCATGCACCACTACAAATCATCTTGTACTGTTCCCCAGCCAGCTGCTGACTCACTATGTTTCTCTCTGCACATGTACAGTATTTATGTGAAGCATTCGCATAGTTTGTATAGTTTGTATTTTTTATCTTTTTCTTTAGTTGTATAGGGTAAACATTTAGGGTAAACCGTTTGTATAGTTTGTATTTCTATCTTTATCTTTAGTTGTATAGGGTAAACATTTATATATAGTATACCTAGTCAAATCTGTCAGTAGGTTAGTTTTTGTGTATAGGTTTATAGTGTTTTACTTCATTGTTGTATGTCTGTATTTATGTAGCACCGTGGTCCTGTGAGGCACGACATTTCGTTCCACTGTATGTCCCCACATGCAGCGGAATGACAATAAAGCTCAACTTGAACTTGAACTTGATTTTCTCTGTGTGCCCCCTTGTGACTATTTACCACAAACCCCTTTAAGAAAATTGCCATCATCAGTTATTTTTAACACGCACGCATCAAATCTTCCTGGCGAACATTGGCTCGCCATTTACATAAACGAGGAAGGTGTTGGATATTTCTTTGATAGCTTTGGAAATAAACATGATGACATTCGTTTTCCACCAATAATCAATAATTTTCTAAAACTAAATTCTAGAGTGATACAGTATTCCACCGTGCAAGTTCAGGATTTTTCATCAGACACCTGTGGCCAACATTATGTGTTCTTTCTCTATCACATGGCAAAGGGCCGTGATTATGATTATGTGTTGAAGCTATATAGTGATGATTATAGTAAAAATGACAAACGTGTGTCTGTTTTTGTAAAAAAACTAAAACAATCTCAATGTAATGAAAATGTTTTCAAGTGTGTTCAATGTGTACAGACGGGTGAAATGTTTATGTCTTATGTTTAATATTTCTCAATAAAAAACTAAAGATTTTTTTTTTATAACTGTTTATATTATACACATCACATTCATCATTACATACAACAATGTTAATAACATGGGCAAAAAAACAAAAACAAAAAAAACCACGAGAATATCTTGTAAAGAAATTAGAGATTAGAAACTTAACCGCATGCTCTGGTCAAGAGTGGGTGATTTGAATATCCCATCTTCAGGATAATTAGATTGTCCTGTTGGGGTCCTTAGGTCTACTCTCCGTTTTTTACTTTTTTTAGAAGATTTGGTTATTGGGGGTGTCGATTTGGTTTTAAAAGAGTTAATCGTATGTCTAACATAGTGATTTGGGACCATTGAATATGGCATGTTTAATGTGGCATATGCCTCCAGAAACTCACTCCATCCAGTAGGCCTCCGCTCATCAAGAATCTTTTGCGGCGCCATGACACTTTTAACTAAATCCAGCATGTGTGAACCGGGGATGGTTCTACCTTCAAACACAAACTCGCCCGAATCTGTCCAAGAAGCGACGTCTTTGGATTTAGACATTTTATCCAAAATGTAGCGAACATTTTTTGCATTCCTCTGTGGAACGTTCTTCAAAACATCATCTACAACAAAATCTAAAACATCTTGGACATTCACACCCGTAGTCACCGTCGGTTCTTCTTTATCAACATGCTCGGATGATGGAAGTGACAATGTTAATGTGTTTGTCTCTCTGTCCGCTAGCTTAGCTAATGTTAAAAATCTCTGCAATACAGATGTGTACATCTTTGCCTTTTCATGTGACTCCAGATCACCCCTGTGCAAAATATCTCTAATTGTCGTATCAAGATCATTCTCCACAATCTGGTGTATAGACTCACGGGGGTACCGGTGTTTAGTTTATCCAACTGTCTCTGCGAAACCAGGTACATTCTTTCAGTATGTTCCAGCCCCGACATTATTTATTAGACGCAATCAAACTGGTTATAAAGGGGACTGCCACACTTAAAAGAGGAAGAAGGAACCCACCCTGCTGGTTAATCAGCCGTCTCTTTCTTTTGACTCCAACTTTTTTATCTGCAACAAATTTGATTTCAGTTTTTCTTCTTTTCAGTTTTCGGTGTTGCTGATGAGTGAGTGGGATATTACCGTGGAGAACATTAAGAGCTAATTCACACAAACATAAAATGAACTCGTCTGTGGCAGCCTGTAAAATAACACATCTTTGTTTTGGTGTTGCTTTTATTAACAGCTTTAAAAGAACGTGGTTTCTTAAAAGCCTCGCAGACATCTTTTCACGAAAACAGTAAAATAAAAACAGAGTCACAGTCTTTTTTTCTTTTTCTGGAGATATACAACAGGATGTGGTGATAGCAATGCAGTTCTGAGACGATACTGTTCTGGGGTCTTTGCTTTATAATCAATCAAAAGGTAGCCATAAGGGGTGCTGGAAGCATCTTCATAACTCTCCATAAAATATTTTGTATTATTTGGATACATTTGCTTGGCTAAAATACCAACCTGGGAGGCATCTCTTGAATTCCTCAAGATAACTAAATAATTTGTGTTCAAACTAATTGTTCTGCTGGATTTTCCCTGAACAAATAAATTCTGTAGAATGTAGATAACACTTACATTTTTATGGTGTACATAGACTGTGAAAAGTTTTTCAACCTCTTTGTTACTGGATGCCTCGAGCATAAAATCATCAATTATGACCAGTGATGTCTTATTGACAGGAAACAAAAAATCATCATCCAGAGTTTGTGGTATTCCTTCAATAAATGTAATATTATTATTATACATCTTCAACAAATCATCATACAAAGGTTGCCATACAGAATAAATGAAAACAATATTGTCAGTTTATTTAGAAATCAACTTTCCAGCATTTTGCAACAGCATTTTTACAAAAAACGTTTTACCGCTGTTGGAAGGACCAGCAATAACCATTGAGAAATGCCATTGGAATCTAATATCAAACCCATCTGTGTCACACACACCCCCGCCAAAAACGTTGTCAGAAGCCATATGGAATAGTTGTAAAGTCTGGAAGTAATACACGCTTATCGTAGACTACTTTGAATTTCTTTACAAATGACCTATTGTGAAGTGTCATCTGCTTTTTGTTCCTCACGATATTATTGTTCTGAGTAAGAATATACCTGCTATCGTCCCGCCCCTTTACATAATGATGTACAAGTTCAATCATTGAATCTGTCGAGGGATCACGTGACCCCTCGATGGTGATGCAGGCTTAGTTTTTCGCTCCGCTCACTTTGCCAAATATTTCACGATCCTGTCAGTGAAATTTGAACCACTCTGCATTAGACCCATCATGAGTGCTAAGGCAGACAAAGGAGATCGGAAAAGGGAGATTGAGCAATCGCCAATGAAGAAAAAATTCAGAGATTCAGCCATCTCCAGTGAAGAGCTGGACAGTGCTATTGCTAGCCGCATTGAACTAGCATTTAAAGAACACCAAAGCACTTTGAATTCGGTTGTGAACTCGGCAGTAAGAGATGCGATGGACTCTGTGCTGATTCCAGCATTGCGCGAACTGCGTGAGGACATACTAGCGACCAATAAGTCTGTTAAAGAGCTAAGAGAGGAGTTTGAGGCCATAGTTACCAAGACGAAGCAGACACGTGACCGCGTTGATTCTGTTCAGGCAGCGGCGCGGGAAGATAAGAGAACAGTCACGGACTTAAAGGATCAGCTGGAGCGACTCACCGAGAAGATGACAGATATGGAGGACAGGTGCAGGCGGAACAATGTTAGACTGGTGGGACTCCCAGAAGGGATGGAAGGTCCAGATGCAGCTAGTTTCCTCCGAGCTAATCTTTCCAAGTGGATTCCTTCCTTGAGGGGCCGTGACATTGAGATTGATCGAGCGCATCGCGTGTATGATGGAGGGAGGGGCTCCGATCGGCCGCGCACTCTCATCTTCCGTGTACTGAGATGGCATGACAGATCAGATATCCTGAAAGGTGCTCGGCAGGCGTATCCGGTGAAGTGCGCACAGAACAATGGGTCTCATTCACTAAGCATGCGTACGCACTAATTTGTGCGTGAAATGTGAGTACGAATGATTTTAAGAACAAACCACGATTCACCAAAAATTTCGTACTAAAATGTATTCTACATTTACGAAAAATTATAGGAACAACTGAAACCACACGTACGCAGAAAGCACTTACTCTGCACAGCCTTATAGTCATGTTAAGATGTTATATTTAATCTAAATACGACTATGATTATATTAAAGCATGTTTACTAAATAATTGTGTTATATAATCCATATACAAAATTATATAACAGACTTATTTAATAATACAATTTAATCTTGTCATCATACATTTCATCATATAGTGAAAGTATAAGAAAAGTTGTGTTTTGTTCAGCTGTGAGGTTTCTCTGAATAAGCCGTATGTAGAGCTGGCTCCCGAGAGGTCTGTAGTCTGGGTCTGTATGAAAGTTTTTTTTGTGTTTGAACTGGTGAGAATGGTACACTTGAATGCTCAAAGATCTGGCGAGAGCGCGTTTTCTCTGAATAAATGTGGAAAGCCCTTATATGGAGATAATTTGGGCGTGTTTTATGCAAATGACTAACCTCGTGCACGCGGCCGCTCATTTAGAATTACTCCAAATTCACTTACATAAGAATGAGGTCAGAACAAATTCATGTGCGTACGCACGTGTTGTGAATTAGGCGGAAAGTTTTTGTGAGAAGTTCAAATGTTCGTATAAATACGAAAAACATACGCAATTATTAGTGAATGAGACCCATTGTCACACTGCTGTTTTTTCCTGACTTTAGTCCGGCTACAGCGATCAGGAGAAAGGCATTTGGTCCGGTTTTGAAGAAGATGACTGCACTTGGTCTCCAGCCCTTCCTCATCTATCCAGCGGTGATTAAGCTACGGCACAAAGGGGAACAGAGAAGCTTCGATTCCCCTCAGAAAGCAGAGGATTTTATCAGTTCCATGTCTCAGCAGAAGTCCTATGCCGCCGCTCTTCGGGGGGATGACGGGGGAGCAGCGGCCGCTGTTTCTCCATTTCCACGGGAGGGGCGTGACGGCCGGGATGGACTTGGCCCTAGCTGCCCAGAAGGGGATGATAGCAGGATGGCCATGGATGCTTGCTAAACCTATTTTTTGCGTTTTCTTCTCTTATACTGGGATATTGTCCTTATTTATCCGGTACAACGATCTCTTTGCTGGTAAGACTGACACTCCATTTTTCTGTTTTGGAGGGGACTAATGGAGAGTAGGTTTAATTACTAAAAATTTTTTTTTTTTTGGCTGTGTGAGCCTTTCGGGAGACATGTCTTGCGTTAGGGTGGATCGGTCACAACCTATCACTGTTTTTTGTTGCTCAGTCGGACCTATGTTCTCGGTAATGTGCGGTCTGAGTTGTTCTTTGTTTATGGTTGTCGGTTGTTCACATTTTTATGTTGTTTTTGTTTTTTACAGCAGACATTTATACTTTTATCTATATTACCAATTTTATTATCTGATCATTCTGCTATGTTGTGCAGTGTTCCTCTTTCCGATGTCAAAGCCAAGTCCCCTAGATGGCGCTTTAACATATCATTATTAAGTAATCAGACTTTTATTACCTCTCTAAAAGAATATATTAAGGACTTTCTTGAAATTAATATGCCCTCTGATGTGGATCCTCAAATAAGTGTGCTATACGAGGTTTCTGTATATCTTTCTCTTCTACTCTTGCCAAAGCGAGAACTCACCAGTTTACACAATTAGAAAATAAAATCCAATCATTACAAAACCTACAAAAACAACATTTTACTGAGCAACAGGCTACACAGCTGTCCTCTTTAAAAGAAGAATATGATTTACTTTCAAATCAAATCAAATCACTTTTATTGTCACACTCAAAGGCAGAATTTATTTTACATAGGACTAGACAAAAATATTATTTTGAATCAGAGAGACCTAGTCATTTATTGGCCCTTAGGTTGAAAGAATGCGAGTCTAAGGCATATATTAGCGCAATAAAATCATCGGATGATCAGGTCACTACGAACCCTGTGGCAATTAATGACATATTTAAAGGTTTTTACACAAATCTGTATAAAGCCGAAACAGATTTTGATGAACCAATTTGTAAGCAGTATTTAGATAAATTGGAACTGCCTCGGATCTCACAGATGGATAAAGAATCTTTGGAGGCCCCATTAAGTTTGGAGGAACTTCACGTCTCTCTAAAAAGCCTTCAAAAGGGCAAATCGCCGGGTCTAGATGGTCTCCCCCCCGAATTATATTTAGAAATTTGGGATTTGGTAGGGATACTTATGCTTAACTCATTTAATTTTGCAATTGAACATCGGGCATTTCATAGAGATCAAAAAACATCACTGATTTCATTACTTCTTAAAAAAGGGAAAGATCCATTAGATTGTTCCAGCTACAGACCGATTTCGCTTATCCCATGTGATCTAAAAATCTATGCTAAAGTTTTTGCTTCTCGTTTGGAGAAGGTAATTCACAGTCTGGTCAAGGAGGACCAAACTGGTTTCATCAAGGGGCGCAATGCATCTGACAATATGCGTCGACTCCTTCATATTCTTGACTTTGCGGACTCCCACCCAACACCTTGTGCGGTCTTTTCACTTGATGCAGAAAAAGCCTTTGACAGGCTAGAGTGGAATTATATGTGGGCAGTTCTGCAATGTTTCGGCTTCGGTGAACACTTCGTTTCTATGATTAAGACATTATACCACTCACCTGCAGCATCAGTCATAACTGGTAATATTATTTCCCCCTCATTCCCTTTACAGCGGGGAACGAGACAGGGGTGTCCACTTCCCCCCTTATTGTTTTGTCTATCTCTCGAACCCTTAGCACAAGCCATCAGGAAATCTGAAGTATCGATTAAGATTCATGACCATAATCATTGTATTTCATTATACGCTGATGATATTATTCTATATTTAGACCACTTTGATATTTCAGTCTCTAGTGTAATTAAGGAATTTGATCATTTTAGTAGCCTATCAGGATATAAAATAAATTGGAGCAAATCTGCTTTAATGCCAATTAACAATGTTAAGGTTAATTTTTCTATTCCCTCATTTATCCCTATTAAAGAATCTTTCATCTATTTGGGCATTACCATATATAAAAACATTCATAAGATTGCCAGAGACAATTTTAATAACATTTTCGTTAAGGTCAAAAATGACATTCAAAGATGGAAGAATCTTAAAATCTCTCTCCAAGGAAGAATCTCCACTGTTAAGATTTTAAAAGTTTTTTTTTCTCTATGCTACCACTTTCTCCCCCTCCAGGTTACTTTAAGGAGATCAACTCCATAATTTCTAAGTTTATCTGGAATGATAAATGTCCCAGAATTAAACTTACCACATTACAACATCCTAATAGCGCAGGAGGACTGGCTGTACCAAATTTTGAATTATATTATTGGTCGTTCCAGCTTAAGGCCCTTCATAATTGGGTTGATCCTCAATCTACAGTTTCATGGAGGGTGATTGAAGCTGACAAGGTTAAACCAAATAGACTTCAAGATATTTTATTTACTGGCACAGGAAAAAAAGGGGATAATTATAAATTTGGTCCGGTTGTGGCTAACTCTATTAAAATCTGGAAAACGGTTGAACGTCGGATAGGTGGACCCTTCAAATTCTGTAACAGTACACCTTTATGGCACAATTTGAACTTTGTATGTGGAAATCGTCCATTTGTCCAACCCTCTTGGTCCTCTTTAGGTGTGAACACGTGCGGTGATATGTATGATAACCAGGGCCTCTGTTCATTTCAGGCATTGAGAGCCAAATTTTGTCTACCAGCATCTGCATATTTTGTTTTTCTTCAATTATGTTCTGCTCTCAAAGCGTATGGCGTTCCTTGGTCTTCTTCCATTTCCTCTCATCCTATGCGGGACTGGATTGCACCATCTGCTGGTCGGCCATCTGTTTCCTTAATATATAATAAAATTATTGATTGTATTACAAAACCTCTTTCTATTAAAACTATTTGGGATAGGGAATTATCTGATCTTGATTTATCTGTCGACTGGGAGAGAGTGTGGTCTAATCTCAGTTTAACATCTAAAATTCTGGCTCATCATCTTATTCACTTCAAAATCATTCATAGAGCATACATAACTCCTTACAAAAGATTTAAAATGAAACTGCAGTCAAATTTGAACTGCCATATATGTAACACTACATCATCAGGCACTTTTCTGCATATGTTTTGGGAATGTCCTGTCGTCATCAGTCTATGGACACATGTAAACCTGGTTTTGTCATCATTACTGAGAATTGATTGGTCTGTTAACCCAAGTTTATGTCTTCTTAATGATGATTCTGATCTCTGTATTAGTTCAATGCAAAAGAGAATGTTGTTTGCTGGTTTTACAGCTGTGAAGAAGACAATAATTCAGAACTGGTTTACACCACACATGTGTAGAGAGGCATATTGGATCCGTAGCCTCCTGCAAATTGTCTCGTGTGAATGTACAACGGCGCGAGTCGGTGGGGCCAGGCCTTCAACCATTGAGGCTTGGCAGTGTTTTTTACTGAATGTACGTGATTATTTAAAGGAGTGACTTTTGTGTTCTTGTTGTCCTTACCTCTCTCCCTCCCTTTTGATTGAACTTTTAGATGTTGAGTATGTGTCTGCTGTTTTGTTTTGTTTTATTTTGGATATTATGTTGTGTTGTTTGTAAAAAAAAAATGAAAATAAAAAATTGTTGATAACAAAAAAAATCATTGAATCTGTCGTGATGGCTGCAGAGTTTAATGCTGAAAATGTTACCCCTTTCACTTTCATACATACCTTACCCTTAGCAGTGACAAAGCTGTAACATTTGGGTCCCGATGTAACAAACTGGATAATGTGGTCGCCTGGTCCAACTTCATCAGTAAGATCCCCGAGAAATGGGCCGGTAGGTGGTTCATATTCAACTTCTTTTGATGTAAAGACAACGCTGTCTGTGTCACAATAAAGGAGTCTATCCTCTAGCTTATCCATAAGCTCGTAGAGTTCTAAACGTGCATGCGCTGTTGTAAAGGCCCCGATAAAGACATTGACATCACGAGTCTGGGGAGATTTCCCATCTGCATAAGTCCACTGGACAATAGCTAGAGTGCCTGACAAAAATGAAAAATGTTTGATCTCACGCTCGGTGCCAAAAATGTATTGTGCAAACTGTTCTGGATCTGAAAGTATTTCGGTTGTAGCCAACCCATCCACAAGGCAAAATCATCCCCAAAGCGTGTTCAAGACCAATTTCATCACAGACCTACGAGCTGGGTTCGATACAATCTTGTCCACATTCAGCTTAATCCCTTCTCTCTCAAAGTAATGTCTGATGTAAGATTCTTTGTCAGCGTCGGCCACCACATCTTTTGGAAACCCCGAACTCTCTTGTTTGAACTGTAGAAATGTTTTAACATAATCACAGAACAGTGTTTCAGATCTCTGGGGAAAATGCCAGATCTCATCCACACGTACAACAACATACCCCATTTCAATAGCCTTCATAACTTCTATGCTAGTCCAACAACCATTGATGGCTCTTTCCCCATCAGTGTGTGTACACGGGGGTGTCTGGTTCTGTTGTTCTGCACACAATCTACATAGCGAGAATGTTAGCTTCCCGTTCACGCGCGAGGGTAACACCGGGAATAATAGTTTTCGGGGTGGCAGCAGTGTAGCTTTGATAAGCCCATAATGATTTTCAAGATTATCAAAATCTTTGATAATTATTTGCGGGTGTCCTACAGGGTAAGACTTTGTAGCCTGGCAAAAAGGGTACAAACTTGTGAAATCCATATACCTTATGACCTCACCTTCCGATGCCTTGTGGTAAAGTTTGAACGAGTTTGTCCTGCCCCCGTACAACGAATCCCTTGGATTCAACCTCTCAGGGTGTTTGTAGCTAGACATGAATGCAATTACATCAGCATCGGATTGTTTAGCACACGTCCAACTACATTCCCATTGAACCGAGGACCTGACTTGGACTGCACCCATTCAAACACAGGTCAAGAAAGCCAGGCAAAGACTGTACCATCTGCGACAGCTGAGGAAATTCAGGGTCTCACCAGCAATCCTGAACACTTTCTATTCAGGGGCCATAGAAAGTGTATTGACTCAGTGCATCTCAGTGTGGTACAGTAACGCCACAAATCAGGACTGCAAAGCTCTGCAGAGAGTCGTGCGCTTAGCTGAGCGCATCTCAGGGTCTGCCCTCCCCTCTCTGCAGGACATCTACCTCAAACGCTGCAAAAGCAGAGCTGCAAAAATAATCAAGGACTCAAATCACCCCGGTAACCGTCTTTTCACTCTGCTGCCATCTGGCAAGCGCTTCAGGAGCATGATGGCAAAAACTGAGAGACTGAGGAGAAGCTTCTACCCTCAGGCCATCAGGCTCCTAAACTCAGTCTCATAACATCATAACATCTACAGGACTCAATTTAATAAACTGTAAAAAACACCCATTATTCTCCATCATCCGCATTGCTGCTATGTGTACAAACCCGGTACAACCTGTTTGCACATTCCTCTTGCACATCCCCGTTTATATTAATATTTATTAAATCCACAGTAGACTGTATTGCACATTTTATTTCATTGCACATTTTACTCATTTTATTTTATTTTATTTTTTACTATTTTTTTTATCTTATTCTTACCTATATTTATATATACTCTCCTGTGTTATGTTTCATCTTTTATTTTATTTTTTTGCACTGTCCATTGAGCAGACCCGTCCTGACCTACATTTCACTACTGATTATACCCTGTATGATTGTGTATGTGACAAATAATAAAGAACCTTGAACCTCTGTCTGTAAATGGTAAGCATTTTGCACAATTTCAATTATGTCATCAAACTGTCTTTTGAGAAGGCCATAAGGCACTTTCAGTAACGGATTTAAATTGTTAGGGTTATAACAATGCTCACAACCATGGAAAAAACACCCACAATATTCAAATGCTTTTTAAATTGTGCCATCGTTATAAAAACCATCCACAAAATACTTGCCAAATGAGACCTCACCTTGATTAAGTGCGTGTTGAACGTCTATGCCACGTGATTTTCCGATATATTCAAGCCATTCAATTGACGCATTAGAGTATGCTTTGTTTTGATTGGTATACGCATTTTTGCGGGTCAATGCTATTGTGTCTTTTGGGAGGTAGTGCGTTTTACAGATAGCCATACATGTGGATGGCAGAGTGGTGTAATTAAACGGATCCAAACCTGTACACAGAATGAATTCGTCACGATACTTCATGCAAACCTCCCTCAAGATAACAACATCATTTACCCCATATATTACGAGTTATTTTTTAAAATCAAACACTTTGTCAGAGACGGTACTGTACCACGCATCAAACTCAGCTCTGTCTTTGTTTGTCATAGTCGCGTATCCATAAAAATCTTTTGCAGGATACAGACCTACATATGAATCATTTTCAACATGGTTGAATGGATGTGGGAAGTATCCCTTCACAGCATTGGAGATATTAAATGCAGCAGGTGTGTTGGCTAAACGCATGGGTATAAAACTGTAACTGTCGATAAACCTCTGCTTGAATGTATGATCGTACATTAAGATAAGACGACAGCCTTGCATTGTAATTTTAGGGGCAATACCCATCTTAGCAAAGTATTCCAAAAGAATGAAATTGTCAAAACCGGACGCATTATGTGCAATCCATGTGTAATTACGATAACGAGGCCGTCTGAACTTCTTAATGAGACGATCAACACAATCAGCACCTTCAGCTACAAACTCCCCACCGCTAAACGTAATAGCGCATACAAAATTTGCAACATGCTTCTCATTTTCATATCGAGTTTCAAAATAAAAAAAAATGTAACGATCGTTTGGCTCCATCATCTTAACCGGCTGAATAAAACATTCGTGCACGCCATCGGTAACCAGACTCTCCCCACAGTGGACACAACGATCTGCAGGGCATTTGTGTGGCTTCGGATCGGTACCACTGACATGGAAACGTCTATTACATTTAAGGCAATATTTGGTAACATCGCACTGTGCAAATTGCTGACCTGGAGGTGGCTTTTTATGCATCTCGAAACAGTAGTCAGATCTGCAGTAGCGTAA
The DNA here is from genome assembly GCA_027422415.1 of Schizothorax lantsangensis. Lineage (NCBI taxonomy): Eukaryota > Metazoa > Chordata > Actinopteri > Cypriniformes > Cyprinidae > Schizothorax > Schizothorax lantsangensis. The sequence continues at coordinate 260,234 of JAPDDO010000444.1, forward strand.
ACAGTCTCCACAATGTTTAGTTTTTTTGGGGTAAAGATGACATTCAGGCACATTACAAACATCGCAGGTGTATCGACATCTATGATCTCTCTGATTGGTATAGCCTTTATAACAATACTCACACACATATGGGGTGCCAATAAACGCGTGTAGTTTTTTAATCAAAAAATAATGATTGACATGGAGATACAAAAACACCGTTTTAGGATGTGGCACATCTGTGTTTGTAAATTTCTCCAACATCCCCGTAGTCGTTCTATAGAAGACCACTATTTTAATATTCAACAGACGTTCAAACTGTACGATATTGCTAAGCGATATCATATGTTGATCTGTGTATCCGGCAGCCTTCTGCAAAGCTGATGCTATAGCCTCTAACTCGGTGTGCGGTTTCTGAGGGTTTAGAAAGTGTGCCAGACATATACCAAAACAAAGATTGTTCTCAGATCCAGTGTTTAATGGCTTAAACAAATTAAGTGTGTTTTTAGGAATAACTTAGTTGTGGGCTATGTCAGATATTTTACGACGTCCACCGCCTTGTTTCGTTCTGGCTATAGATATTCTTAAATTTAAACTCTCATCAAACTGCACATCAGAGTTGCTCTGCGTGATTTTTTCAAATTCGTTGATAAAGACATCAACGCAGTAATCATTACCAGCTGACAAGAGTGTATTGACATCTGATGTCAGAGTAGGGCCCCTTAAGGTGATGTTAATTAAACTATCACACCCCGCTAATAATCTCGAAAATGTGACTATTTCAGAAAGTCTGTCGTGTAAAAACACTGTGTAGTCTGTTAGATCTGTAGAAGATATTTCCCTGAAATGTATAATCCTATGGATTTCCAAACCATTGAACCGTGCTCATGGTACTATTGTGTATCCTCCCACACCACCGCCGTGTCTTACAAGTGAGTCTATTTCGTCTTGTGTGAGCCCCATGCGTGGATCATTAAAATCGAGGGTGCGATGTGACAGAGTACCATTACCCTCACCTGTCTGGGTGTTTGCGAATTGTTCAAAAATAGGGTATAGACATGATTCTGAAAGTTCTCCTGACTGTTGAGAATTAATAAAGTCGAATATAGCTTCTGGAGCTGCTTCTGAAACCATATCCGACTGTTCAGAATTTTTAATAAATTGATCAAAGTCAAATATAGGTTCTGGACCAGCTTCTGAAACCATATCTGACTGTTCAGAATTATTAATAAATTGATCAATCTCGAATATAGGTTCTGGAGGAGGTTCTGATCTTGATCATACTTCGTTTATTAATTTTAACAACTTAGTGGACTTGTGTTTTTTCATCTCATCAACAGTCTGAATGAGCCGGAGCAGGTTTTCTGTAGTTTTGTGTTGAGATTGGAACCTGTTATTATCACCTCTACTATATCTTAATGGAGGAGCTTGATCCTCATCATATGACTCCAGACAACGTTTTGCAGCCATTTTAAAATATTCACAACCCCTAGAAAAAATCGAATTGATAAAATCACGCCTATCCACACACGCTACTAAAACAATACAGACTTAAGGAAAAAAAAAGAAAAAAACAGGTTAAAGGAAAATATGACTCACCATTCCCTCTATATAAACAGTTGCAGTAGTTCATTTAGTAGAGTCACAGTCATTTCCTGATCACGTGCTGTCTGTTCATGTCCCCTGTCATGACGTTTTTGCATAGCAATAATTTGCTTAAGCACGATCCAGTGTTTCTGCAGGGTTGTTGTCACAGTCTGATTAAAATGGGCTTGTTCCTCCCGGTCCCTCTGATGATCCTCTATAATCCTTTTTTGATTCTCAACAACCTTGTTCAGAAAGTTCAAATTCTCCTTGTTTGTGTTGTCCTGTTGTTGCTTCTTGTACTCCTCCTGGTTTGAAGGGAGCGTGTCTGAGTCAACATCTGAATCTCCCACGTTTTCAGTAACCTCTGCGGCTCGATTTACTGCTTTCTCTTGATCCTCATTAGACCTGTTGTTCATATCACATTCGTCCCATGCCTGAACAAAATCTTCACCCCAGATCACGGTGTCTTCTGATAGGTGTACAATAATAATAATAATTATTAGAATAGTAATAATAACGACTATAATAATAATAATTTCATATATACTTACCACGTGATTGTTTTGGACGTTTTCGCTCCGGTGTGTTTGGTATCGCACACAGAGTGTGCAAGGTCTTGCGGCCTTTTGTGCACGAGCTTGACCCCCAACAACAACAGCACCAGATATGTTATGACCGGACCGCCAAGATCGGGATGCTGTTTCTTGCCTCCCAACACTCACACCAGAACTACCGTCAGCAGTTGTTTGTGGTGGTATAGTCTTCGTAGAATTCCTTATGTGATCTAGAGTGAAAAAGAATATGAATTCATATGAAATATGAATTTTTATTTTTTTAATTAAGAGCTAAGGTACAGATATATTATAAATAATATGTGATTAATACATACCTGATGGTACCGGGTTAGTAGATCTCCGCACCGGAGCGTGAACCTGTGCAGTCACAACCACATTCCGTCCTAACAGCGACCCCTGTCTAGCTGTGTTTATCCTGTCTCGCGGATCAGCTGCAGTAACGCCAGGATATCGATTAACAAGCCGTCTTAAACACCCTAGTATGAAACACAAAAGGTTTTTTTTTTTTTTTTTTACAATGTAATAGAAATCTTTTTATAAAATCTAAATGTTAATTAAAAAAAAACAAAAAAAAAAACAACTCACAGAGTGACCCTCTGTTTTCAGTGTGGGCTCCGGTCTCTCTCACAGTAGGCCTACTAATCTCGCGTACCCGTACTGTTTGTGTGAATAATGAAAAAGATATGAACATAAACACAACACATACACAACGGGGCAAATCCCAGAGTTAACAGGTCCTTAAACACACTTGTACAAGAAATAATAGAAAATTATTAATAAATACCATGCGGCGGTGTGTTGTCAGGTCTGACCTCGTCTACTTCAAACACAACGCTAGGCTGTGGAGGTCGCGCTGTTAGTGGGAATAACAAAAAAAGTATAGTCGTAAACACAATATCGTTATACATGATGGTATGTATTTTATTTTATAAATAAGTAAAAGATGGATCATACCACCCGTGTTCAGTGCTACGATCTCATTCACAATCGCCTCATATTCATCATCCTGCGTATATAACATAATTTCGCCTGTTAAGGAAACTCACGCTATCATCGTGTATAAACAAATCTGATTTAAACAACTGTTAATTAAAAGTTAGACTTACCATTAAGAGAGCGAGACATATCCCCAGAAAATGTCGTCCTGATTTAAGGCATAAAACCGTTTTAGTTGATAAAGCTATCAGGCCCTGTGACGGGGTTGTCGGAGTAAAACAGTGTAACAGACCTCCGTAGCCTTTTGTATTTGCGAACTGTAGGTGTGAAAAAGGGGTGTGCCACATGTAGACATACCCCTCCTCAAAGGAGACAACATCGGGGGGTGAAATATCATTTAACATAAAACCACCCTGGTATTTTTAAAAAAGAAAACTATATATTTTTTATATAGAGATATTAGATAGTTTCATCTGTTTTAAATATAAACAGTCACATCTGTTTTATTATTTTTATTTACGTATTTAGAAAAAAAAAAGAAAAAAAAAGCTAGTTTAAAAATTAATGAGAGATCTCAACTCTTTTTTTTTTCCACAATACACAATCTAAAGGGTATAAATCACATATTGTGTATAGTACTTCTTAACATAAATGATTAATTTTATTCATTTCAGATAACATTAAATTATTTGTTTCTGAAGTAGGAGTTAGGTCTTTCTACGTTAGTTTGGTTAGATGTTGTTCTGAATAAATGTCTCTCTTTGTCTTGTTTTAGCAAAAATCTACATATTAGACAACACTGTTGTTTCTAAGGTTTTAGGAAGGAACATCCTCAGACATGACACCTTTCTTTACCCACACCTAAAAAGATAGACATCCAGACAACCTCGTTATTCAGAGATGGTTGTAGACGGGGGGCCGGTAGGAACAAATTGGTGACTAGGCATTAACATTTAGCCTATAGATCAAACAAAACATTGATCCTGTTAAGGTGATAAAAGACACACCATTTGCCTAGCTGCTTTTTTTTTTACAGTCAGAAAGACCCCAGACATCCCGACTGGAAGTGAGTAATAGCCCCGGAAGGAACTCCATAAAAAATAAAAATAAAAACATGGCTCAGGTGAGATAAAAACACCATAAATTTCAGTCAATCTATTCAACCTACAGATTAGGTTGTTCTGATCCTACAGAGGTGTTAGCATACACGCATAGAGATGAAGAAGAAAAAACATGCCCGGACATAACACCTTTTTTCAGACGCATATAGAAACGTGGTCTTGGTGAATTCTTTAATTCTATGTTTCACTTTTTAGGTGCTTTATTGCCAAAAGTAATATTTGTACATTAGTATTGCCAGAGCGGTTCAGTATTGTTGCAAACAATCAAAACAGTGGTGTCTTAGCTATCAACATTTAGCCTATAGATCAAGCAGAACTAAACCGTTTAGGGGTTTGACATTAGACACATGATTGGATGTCTTCCAACCCCCCCCAAACATATTAAAACATTATATCAGACACCGACAGCATCACGGTAGGAAACTGATTGGGAAAAAGCTTTGGGCTCTGATGTCTAGACACCATCCACCAAAGGTGTTGACCTAAAACACACCCTTTTGCTCAGCCATTTTTCCACAGTCAGGAAGAACTCCATCTAGGCATTAACATTTAGCCTATAGATCAAACAAACATTGATCCTGTTAAGGTGTCAATACGCATCCTTTGCTCAGCCATTATTCCACAATCAAGAAGAACCCAACACCTCCAGACTGGAAGCTAGCTACAGCTCAGGAAGGGACGTCATAAAAACCCCAGGGCAAAGGTAAGAGATAAAAACATCATAAATCCAGTCATAAATCCATCAAAAGTCAAATCTAACATCTGTTTTGATCTCTGATTTACACACCCTACTGTCATGTCAGTCAGGGGTGACAGGACCCCGGTGACATGACAGTCAGGGTGACAGAGGGGGTCACAGAGCCATAAATCACATCATAAATCTACCCATGGACACATTTGACATATGACGACCTGTCAATCAACGCTGACAGGGGGTCATAAATCAAGTCATAAATCATCTTTTTGAAATTTGACACAAAGTGTATTATATTACTACTGGTGTATTTTAGTGTCTGTTGAGTTCCATTTGGTCTGGTCTACTCGTTACTCCCGGTGTTTCTGTCAGTCTACCTTGCCTTGTCTTACCTTGATGTCGTCATTAAAGACTATTATTTTAAAGTATATCCTTGTCTGCGTGTTCCTCGTTTCTCCCTGCTGTGTGCACCGTGACAAATGATCGTCAGCATGTGATTACTGATGTATGAGCAGTTATCTGTATGTCAGGAAATCAGAGTATGTAGGCTACTTGACATTCAAAGTAATTTTTTTTATTTTTTTTCAATCACTCAAAAATTATTCTTATTGTATTTTTCTAGTGCTCAAATAAATCACTTATACGATGTCTAAGATTCTGTCTATTGTTTTATAATTGAAAAACTATGCAGTTGTATGTATAATGACTAAATGGCTTGTAGAACTCTTCAATACATTTGGTAAATATTTTTCCTCAAATGGTGGGGGGGGGGCAGAAAAATCTTAGAAAAAATGGCTGCAGGAATCTCATTTTTCATGGTATCTTCTTCAGATTTGAAATATAACTCATGAGACGTGACTTTCAACCCATTACTTCTCTGGATTGCACCAGGACTGATTTCATGTATTTTTATATGAAATAAAAAAAATTCAGTGTGGTACAATTTTTTTCAAGGCACTTCAGTGTCTATAACTTTTTATATTTTTTTGCATTTTCAACTCTGGATGATGGATAGCAAAGCCCAAAGGGTCTTCTTTCCAAAGACACCAAAATTGTGTGTGTGGCACACTGAAGTCAGGAACTGTTACCATTTTAATTTAGTTAGTCATTTTCAGCTGTGATTCCCAATATGGGGGTGCTGGCTAACAGGTTAATAGCCTCCTGTCAGAGTGCTAAAAAAGAGATTAACGGGTTTTGTCTCACAATACTCTTTAACTCTCTGCGCAATGCTACATCTCGCACATGTTCAACAAATTGGTCTCCAACCAAGGTATCCGGATCTATTAGCTTATTTGGATAAGAACGCTGGATATCCCCAATTAAAGCCCATAGTGAGTGAGAAAACTCTTTTAATGACTCTCCATCTTTCTGTTTTCTTTAAAAAAAAACTGTTTTTGGAGACAAACAAAGGAAGAGGAGGAACCATACAATTCTTTTAAAATTTGTAAAACAACCTCAGGGTTTTCCCGATCTATCAAAGAGTGAAATCTGATTTCTGCTTTTGCTTCCCCTTCCAAATGATCATAAAGGAAGAGGGCCTTCTCTCTATTAGTATTGCACCTATCCCTAAGACATGCTTCAACATTCTCGATCCAATCATAAACAGATAAATCGGTTTTGGATTTAGAGCCAGAAAAATAAGGACACTTCCTCTCCCGATGAATATAAACAAACCTTTCAGGTGTTGCTTGACTAGGGAGACTTAATGAGGCAATATTAGAAACCTCAGGTGGTCCACTAATACTACTTGCAGCTGAACTGGCACCCCCTCCTTGATGAACCTGTGCATTAACTACTCGCAGCCTTTGTACTTTCTCACGTAGAGCAAGAAGTTCCTCCTGTTCCCCTTCCAAACTCATATTTACAACAAGCCAAGCTTACTGCACAAAATATATAGAAAAAATGAGAGCGAAGATAAAAAAATAAAAAATAAAAAGACAAGTTATTTGTAGTCACTGGCCTCTGGGTCCCCACTTGGCATCTCCGGGCAGTCGCTCCTCTTGCTATCCCGTACCAGCCACTGTTTCTATTTAACCAATCATACAGCAAAAACACACAACAGTTAAGATCACAAATGACCCTGCCGACTACGCCAAAAATGTAGTGTAGGAAATATAAGCTAACTACGCCACCTCCTTATTTAAGGCAGGAGGAGCCCTCCACAAATCACAATACTTGATTCTAGGCAACAATGTAGTTTGTAAAAAAAAAATCAAAATTTTATTGTCCAACACAGACCATCAAATGTTAAAACGTATCAATAATAAAATTCACAAAAGTAGGAAGTAGCTCTCCTCAAGACTGCAAGAGGGTCGGGCCTGCTCTTATGGACCTCCTACCACCTGTAATAAACAGAAGAAAAACAAAAGAAAACCCACAGCATACACCGCAAATAAGTAACTAGTACAGTGCCAACCTTCTAACACCCACCACACAGCAGTGCCACTCCATCCGACACCGAAGGAGGTTTAGTGTCGATGCAGGCCCGGCCCTGTACAAAGTCACTGAGCACTGTAACACACAAAAAGAGGAGAGCAGTACCACAGAAACAAAACGCAAATAACACACACAGTATTTAATATAATCACATTAATCATCCATATCAAATAAAAGAAAAAAAAAACAATAAACCACAATATAAAGCTTAAATATGCAAGAAACCGTGGCTGGTCTGCCCTTTATCAAAAGTACAACTGCAGCACAGTTACCCAATCTCAGCTCTCAGTCCCCAAACATGATAGATAAAAGGTACATTATTCAGCATTCCAACATGGCCATCAGCCCATTGAAGGTACCGCAGCAATAAATGTTTGTCTGCCCCGCTTCCCAGACAGAGAATAAAAACCTCTTAAATAATCAGCCTAAAAGAAGAAAAGATCACCTAAAGATGGAATTGCGCCGTCAAGGTGCAGTCATTCAATGCAAACAAAACCACACAGCTAATAACATACCTATGTGAAAGGGTACAGAGGCTGCACGTCGAGCACAACATCAAAAACACAGCAGAACTGCAGAAAACACCATTTGTTGTTGCAACAACCATTTATGCTGTCTTGATCATATGACTAGCCACCTGCACCTGAAACTGATTGCTAGCCAGTCTCCTCCCACATTTGCTTTGGTGAGCTGTTTCGAACTGCCGAAACTAACTCAAAACGAACTTTTTCGTTTTTTGTTTGAAATGACATCATACCAGTTTGTTCTTCGATTTCGTTTGAAGTATATCGGGGCCTTTACAGTCAACCAGCAGTGTGAAACTTCACGGATTCCTGTATATGTGCATGTACCCAAAGTATTTGGGCTTTCCTGGAAAATTACTGTTCTGGCTCAAGATTTTTCCACATTCATCCTGCAAACCTGAAATTGCACAGGAGTTTACCATGACCAGATAGATTACCCTTTTTGTGCAGTGATTATTTAATCGCTGTTAATTAGGGGTGCTCCAATTGATCGGCTACCGATCACTATTGGCCGATAATCACGTTGGGATGTTTGATCTGCGGTCTCTAAAAGGCTGATCTCAAAAAAACGATCTCAAGCTAATGACGCGCCTGCCGTGAGAGGATTGACAAAACATGCAGCGGCACCTTCTCAATCTCTGTCCGGCGTGGGTGAAATAATTATAATTCTGTACAATTCATATTTCTTCATTAAATAATTTTTAAAGTAATTTGAGAAGTTTCTGTGAGACATAATTTCACAAACAGCGTGAGTGAATCACCTCCAGTGTTGCCAGACTGGGCGGGTTCCCGCCCAATTGGGCGGTTTTGAATTTGATTGTGCGGGTAAATATTGGCTTGGGCGGGTGGACAAAATTTGGGCTGGTTTTTGGTCAGTTTGGCGGTTTTCAAAACATGTAAATTTTATAGGCTAACCGGTTAACAAACAAGCCCAAGTGTGCATATATAGCCTACTGCATGCATCCAATCAGTCATCACAACGTTACTAAACACACACGCACTGCAAAGAGACTGGTGCTGATGTTGACTTCGCGGCAGCACTTTTAGCCTATCACTAGGGATCAGCAGACAGACGTGATGATTCATGAGCGACGGGTTTTTAGCGCGATAACGGATCTGATTTTGAATGTATAACTGTAAGTGATCATAATGCCTTATAAGTTCGATGGTAAAGAGTGGAGAGTGTTTTAACTCTCAAAACGTGAATTACACCTGTTGAGGGAGATGACATGAAGACGATGATCACTGCAACTCCGAAATCAGAGCAGTTCAATTATTTAATCAAAATCTGTTTATATCTATACGATCCTGTCTTTTATCTTTTAAACGGTCTAGATTGGATCCTTTAAAGCTGATGGACTTGTTAGTTTTGACTGTGCAAAGTTATGATGTTCAATATGAACTTTACGAAAGACTTAGTTCTGTGTGAATGTTGTTGTTATTTTTTTTTTATTGTCGGATTATCATACAGAATCACACAGTTTTGAATGTCATGATGTGTGCATGAACGAGTGTGAAATACCTATAATTACGTTGCTTATTCTGATCACTTATATTGGGCACTTGTTTGCATTTAAATTCTGAGTGTTGACATTGAAAATGATGGCTTTACGCATTGGTAGTTCATTGGTAGAATTTTAGCCTCCCACGCGGGAGACCAGGGTTCGATTCCCGGTCAACGCAAGGCTACATGTTCTGTTTCTTCAGAAGTGTGTTTCTTTAAAATGAAACTTGAATCTGATGCGTAATTGGCTTGAAGGAGCTCCATTGGAATGTGCCATGAAAGGTTCTCTCCTAATCCATTCTGTACCTGCTTTTCAGCGTGGCTTTGCAAGCCTGATTCCCAGTAAATGCACGATTAGCAGCAGGCACAGTAGAGCATTGGTGGTTCAGTGGTAGAATTCTCGCCTGCCACGCGGGTGACCCGGGTCCGATTCCCAGCCAATGCGAGGACAGCCTCCTTATAAGTAAGGTGTGTGGCTCTTGCTTGAGGGAGCTCCAGCTGCATTTCCAACCTTGCGCGTCTTGTTCAGCCAGTCGGGCATATTCGATATATAACATATACATATCAAATCTTTGCTAAAAAAAAAAAAAAACGTTTTTCAGGGAGCAGCATATTACATGTAATAAATGGAAGCACTTTTGACAATGCTTTTTCATGTTTGTTCAATGAATTACAAGCAATTACTGCTCATGCACCTGTGAAAGAGTCCTGAAGGCAATAACCTTTTACAGGGTGCAGGCAAGAAAGGTCAGGGTTAAAATAAGTAATGACAGTAAACTGACCTCTCTGTTGTCTATGAAATACACCAGAAGGAATATGTCCAGGGTTACTGCTGACCTGCGTGAACGTGGGATAAACTGCAATGTCAGTAATGTAAGATCCCTAAGACAGCGATGCAGGGGCACAGATGGACCGCTGATCGTCAAGGCAGTGTCAAATAGCATGTAACCCTGTGTCTCTCCTCCCCTGCCAGATGTGTTTGAGAACATGCAATTGCCTGGGAGGAAGAGCGGGGTAAGATCTCCCAGTAAGAACTGACAAATCTGGTGCAGTCCATGAGGATGAGATACACTGTAGTTCTTATGGGAGCTGGTGGCCACAGAAGATAACGACTCTGACTTTTGATACTGACCTCCACCCCTCCCATTTGTTCAGAGACTCATTAGTCCACTTCTATTCATCAAATGCCTATAAAACTTGTTCAGTTTATATCTCAGTTGTTTAACTTGAACATCAGCCGATATTACCCTCGTGAAAGAAACGTCATTTCCAAATGAATTCCTAGATTTGCGCATCTTTTTGAACCAGTCGAGCATTGGTCGTTCAGTGGTAGAATTCTCGCCTGCCACGTGGGAGACCCGGGTCCGAATCCCGGCCAATACAGCAGCTGTGCTCTTTTACGTCAGGCGTCTTGCTCTTTTAAAGCGGCGGCTGGGTTTTCAACCACGTGCACCTCCATGTTGGGCTTTACGCATTGGTAGTTCATTGGTAGAATTTTAGCCTCCCACGCGGGAGACCAGGGTTCGATTCCCGGTCAATGCAAGGCTACATGTTCTGTTTCTTCAGAAGTGCGTTTCTTTAAAATGAAACTTGAAGCTGATGCGTAATTGGCTTGAAGGAGCTCCATTGGAATGTGCCATGAAAGGTTCTCTCCTAATCCATTCTGTACCTGCTTTTCAGCGTGGCTTCGCAAGCCTGATTCCCATTAAATGCACGATTAGCAGAAGGTACAGTACAGCATTGGTGGTTCAGTGGTAGAATTCTCGCTTGCCATGCAGGAGACCCGGGTCCGATTCCCAGCCAATGCAACAGCTGTGCTCTTTTACGTCAGGCATGTTGCTCTTTAAAAGCGGCGGCTGGGTTTTGAACCACGTACACCTCCATGTTGGGCTTTACGCATTGGTAGTTCATTGGTAGAATTTTAGCCTCCCACGCGAGAGACCAAGGTTCGATTCCCGGTCAATGCAGGGCTACATGTTCTGTTACTTCAGAAGTGCGTTTCTTTAAAATGAAACTTGAAGCTGATGCGTAATTGGCTTGAAGGAGCTCCATTGGAATGTGCCATGAAAGGTTCTCTCCTAATCCATTTTGTACCTGCTTTTCAGCGTGGCTTCGCAAGCCTGATTCCCAGTAAATGCACGATTAGCAGTAGGTAGGGTGCTCAAGATGGCGGCGCGCACAACAGACGCAGCGGCTTCTCTCTCTCCCGACAGAACGGTGTTTTCGTGTTTTTTGTCCTGTAAGTCGCAATGTTTTTGTACATATTCGTCTCGTCTACCTGTCTTCAAGCGCGCATACAGTCGTGAGTTTCTGCTCGATGTCGGCAGAACCACAATGTTAGAGTTAAACTCCACGCACGCCGAAGAGCTGCGGGACCTCGGTCTGCTCCGGAGGCCTACACCATCACCGACCCCCACTACTGCATCTCGCCCAGAGCGGAGGCGCTACAAGCGGCGTGAGAGGAAGCAGAAGAGGGGTAAGCGCGGAGGTATCCGAGCTAGGCTAGCGGCTAACCCAAACAAGCCAGCTATCCCCACCATCGTACTGGCGAACGTACGCTCTTTGGACAATAAACTGGACCACATCCGACTACTTCGCTCTACTCAGAGGACTGTAAGAGACTGTTGTGTTTTTGTGTTTACGGAAACATGGCTTAACAACAGCGTTGCGGACTGCGCCATTCAGCTCGAGCAGCTAACATGCTATCGAGCTGACAGAGCTCTCGTCGAGGGAGGTAAGAGACGCGGCGGCGGGCTTTGTGTTTACATCAATGATGCATGGTGTAGCGACGCTGTTGTGGTCTGCAAACACTGCTCACCCCTGGTGGAGTTTATGATTATTAAGTGCCGGCCGTTCTATCTACCGAGGGAATATACAGCCATACTGCTCGTTGCTGTATACATCCCTCCCAGCTCCAATAACAACAATAGGAGTGAGGCACTTAATGATCTGTACCAGCACATCAGTGGGCAGCAGACAGCCCACCCAGATGCTTTTCTCATCTTGGCTGGGGATTTCAACCACGCAGACTTAAGGAGTGTGTTCCCAAAAATTCATCAGCATATAGTCTTTCCAACAAGGGGAAAAAATACCCTGGATTTTGTTTACACCACACAGAGAGGAGCTTACAAGGCCCTCCCCCTCCCCCACCTCGGAGCCTCAGACCACATCACTGTCATGCTAATGCCTGCATACAGACCGCTCGTTAAAGCTATCAAACCAGTACACAAACAGATACAAGTGTGGCCTGAAGGGTCGTCAGAGGCACTTCAAGACTGTTTTGACACTACTGACTGGGATATGTTTAAGCAGGCTGCCACATATAACAACACTACAGACGTCCAAGAGTACTCAGAGACTGTCACTGCCTACATCACCAAGTGTATAGATGATGTAATGGTCACAAAGTCTATCACTGTCCGGGCCAACCAGAAGCCGTGGCTGACAGGGGAGGTCTACAGACTTCTGAAGGCTCGGAACGCTGCCTTTAGAGCTGGTGATGAGGAGGGCCTGAAGACAGCTAGGGCCAACCTATCCCGCGGCATCAGAGAGGCCAAGAGTCAGTACTCCAGGAGGATAGCCCATCGTTTCAGCGACAGCAGAGACACTCGGAGCCTGTGGCAGGGGATTCAGACCATTACGGACTACAAGCCCCCACCACAGACCTGTGACAGCACCATCCCCCTGCTGAACGAGCTGAATGCCTTCTTTGCTCGCTTTGAGGCACAAAACGGCACCACTGCACAGAAGACTACACCTCCTCCCGGCGACCAGGTGATGTCGCTGTCCCCAGACAGCGTGAGGAGATCCCTCAGCAGGATCAATGCACGAAAAGCTCCGGGTCCTGACAACATTCCTGGGCGTGTACTGAGAGACTGTGCAGTGGAACTCACTGATGTCTTCACAGACATTTTCAACATCTCACTAAGTCAGGCTGTTGTCCCCACATGCTTCAAAGCTACCACCATCATTCCAGTCCCGAAGAAGTCATCTCCATCCTGCTTCAATGACTACCGTCCAGTAGCACTCACTCCTATTCTCATGAAGTGCTTTGAACGGCTAGTCATGCAACACATCAAGTCTGTCCTCCCCCCCTCCCTGGACCCCTTCCAGTTTGCATATAGGTCCAATCGCTCGACCGATGATGCCATCGCCACTGCCCTCCACCCAGCCCTCACACATCTGGACAAAACGGACACGTATGTCAGATTGCTGTTCATAGACTTCAGTTCAGCATTCAACACAATCATCCCTCAACAGCTCATTCATAAACTGGTCCATCTGGGGCTCAATACATCGCTGTGCAACTGGCTGTTGGACTTTCTGACCGGGAGACCTCAGGCAGTACGGGTCGGCAGTAACACATCCAGCACCATCACACTGAACACAGGGGCCCCCCAAGGATGTGTGCTGAGCCCCCTCCTCTTCACTCTGCTGACCCACGACTGCACACCGTCACACAACTCCAACCTCTTCATTAAATTTGCGGATGACACGACTGTGGTGGGTCTCATCAGCAACAGAGATGAGACAAACTACAGGAGCGAGGTGAGCCACCTGGCCGGGTGGTGCAGTGACAACAATCTCTCTCTGAATGTGGAGAAGACGAAGGAGATTGTTGTTGACTTCAGGAGAGTGCACACTCAGCATGCTCCTCTGACTATCAATGGTGCGACCGTGGAGAGAGTGAGCAGCACCAAGTTCCTGGGTGTACACATCACAGAGGACCTCTCCTGGACCAACAACACTGCAGCACTAGTCAAGAAAGCACAACAGCGTCTCTACTTCCTCCGCAAACTTAGAAGAGCCAGAGCCCCGGCCCCCATCATGTGCACCTTCTACAGAGGCACCATCGAGAGCATTCTGACTAGCTGCATCACTGTGTGGTATGGCGCCTGCAACGCGTCCTGCCGCAAGTCCCTTCAACGGATAGTGAGAGCAGCTGAGAAGATCGTTGGTGTCTCTCTCCCCTCCCTCCAGGACATCTACAGCACCCGTCTCACCCGCAAAGCCCTCTACATTGCAGGTGATACCACCCACCTGACACACAGCTTCTTTAGTCTGCTTCCATCAGGGAGGAGACTGCGGAGTCTCCAGGCCAGGACCAACAGACTGAAGGACAGCTTCATTCACCAGGCTGTCAGGAAGCTGAACTCCCTCCCGTCCTTGCCCCCCCTCCCCTCTCGTACACCACGCACCACTGAACTCTGACCCCCGCCCCGCCCCGCCCCACCCACACCACACCACACACCACACCACACACCACACACCACACACCACACACCACACACCACACCACACACCACACACCACACACACCACACACACACACACTGTGACAAGCACCAGTCACTTTGTACAGCATTGGACTGACCTCATTCAACTACCTCTTCTGACAGTCTGAATAAAGACTGCTCTCTTTTTGTCACTTTAATAGAACAGACTTAATAAGCTCTTTGCACTACACCATTCATATTCTGCACTGTCTGTGTATTTCACTGGTTTGCACTATGTACCATGTGCCTTATGCCACTTTATCTATTTTTTTATTATTATTATTATTTTTATTTTTATTTTTTCCTACATGTCCTTATTTGTATATTTGTGCGTTCTACTGTTAGTGTTTAGTGTTATCTGTATGCACCAGGAGTAAGAGAGTAATGCAATTTCGATTCTCTGTATGTATGTACGGTACATGTGGTAGAATTGACAATAAAGCTGACTTTGACTTTGACTTTTGAGGTACAGTAGAGCATTGGTGGTTCAGTGGTAGAATTCTCGCCTGCCATGCGAGAGACCCGGGTCCGATTCCCGGCCAATGCAAGGACAGCCTCCTTTTAAGTAAGGTGTGTGGCTCTTGCTTGAGGGAGCTCCAGCTGCATTTCCAACCTTGCGCGTCTTGTTCAGCCAGTCAGGCATATTCGATATATAACATATACATATCAAAACTTTGCTAAAAAAAAAAAAATGTTTTTCAGGGAGCATCATTTTACATGTAATAAATGGAAGCACTTTTGACAATGCTTTTTCATGTTTGTTCAATGAATTACAAGCAATTACTGCTCATGCACCTGTGAAAGAGTCCTGAAGGCAATAACCTTTTACAGGGTGCAGGCAAGAAAGGTCAGGGTTAAAATAAGTAATGACAGTAAACTGACTTCTCTGTTGTCTATGAAATACACCAGAAGGAATATGTCCAGGGTTACTGCTGACCTGCGTGAACGTGGGATAAACTGCAATGTCAGTAATGTAAGATCCCTAAGACAGCGATGCAGGGGCACAGATGGACCGCTGATCGTCAAGGCAGTGTCAAATAGCATGTAACCCTGTGTCTCTCCTCCCCCGCCAGATGTGTTTGAGAACATGCAATTGCCTTGGAGGAAGAGCGGGGTAAGATCTCCCAGTAAGAACTGACAAATCTGGTGCAGTCCATGAGGATGAGATACACTGTAGTTCTTATGGGAGCTGGTGGCCACAGAAGATAACGACTCTGACTTTTGATACTGACCTCCACCCCTCCCTTTTGTTCAGAGACTCATTAGTCTACTTCTATTCATCAAATGCCTATAAAACTTGTTCAGTTTATATCTCAGTTGTTTAACTTGAACATCAGCCGATATTACCCTCGTGAAAGAAACGTCATTTCCAAATGAATTCCTAGACTTGCGCATCTTTTTGAACCAGTCGAGCATTGGTCGTTCAGTGGTAGAATTTCCGCCTTCCACGCGGGAGACCCGGGTCCGAATCCCGGCCAATGCAGCAGCTGTGCTCTTTTACGTCAGGCATGTTGCTCTTTTAAAGCGGCGGCTGGGTTTTCAACCACGTGCACCTCCATGTTGGGCTTTACGCATTGGTAGTTCATTGGTAGAATTTTAGCCTCCCACGCGGGAGACCAGGGTTCGATTCCCGGTCAATGCAAGGCTACATGTTCTGTTTCTTCAGAAGTGCGTTTCTTTAAAATGAAACTTGAAGCTGATGCGTAATTGGCTTGAAGGAGCTCCATTGGAATGTGCCATGAAAGGTTCTCTCCTAATCCATTCTGTACCTGCTTTTCAGCGTGGCTTCGCAAGCCTGATTCCCAGTAAATGCACGATTAGCAGCAGGCACAGTACAGCATTGGTGGTTCAGTGGTAGAATTCTCGCTTGCCACGCCGCGGCCAGCCGTGGATAGTTGTAACACACTGACAGCCAATCAGATTGAAGCATTTCAACAGCTGGCCAAAGAGCGGAAATTATGTCACAGCCAATCAGATTTTTTTCATGCATTTATTCGGACTGGGGTTCGAATCCCACTCACGCAGGTCTAAACCATTATTTCACACAGCTTTGTGCTTTTTATAAAACAAAATTGTAAAATGTAACAATACATTACAGCTGCAAAGTATTTTAAATTTGTCTTGCCTTTTTGGATTGCAAAGCAAAGTATTATGAATAAATGATTAGTATTAAAATAAATACAGTAAAATAATAGTATACATTACATGGTTATATGAAAACATGAATTATATAATAATGGTTATATTAAACACGAATGGTCTCTATTAAATGGCTTTTGAAATTAAAATAAGAGGAATATTACTTAGTTTGAGTTCAATTTAAATGCAAGT
This sequence comes from Schizothorax lantsangensis, assembly GCA_027422415.1. Taxonomy (NCBI): domain Eukaryota; kingdom Metazoa; phylum Chordata; class Actinopteri; order Cypriniformes; family Cyprinidae; genus Schizothorax; species Schizothorax lantsangensis. The sequence goes on from JAPDDO010000444.1 coordinate 277,197, forward strand.
ACTAAATGAAAATGTATTGAGTGATGGAATAATTGAAGTCACAGTTAAGTTAAATGATGAATTAAGTGTTTCCAAAACCATAGAAACTGTAAAATATTTGTCCTATGAAAACGAACACAGCACCCGTGAAGCAATTTGTAACTTTCAGTTGTTTTATTAAATGCTACAAGCACTTTTTAAGATTAGTAAATACTGATCCAAAATAATAAAGTATAAAGAAAAATAGAATTCTGACAATATATAGATATTACAATCTCACACTGAAATATAAACAAATCAAAATATACAGTATACATGAGTTAAATATTTCTAAGGGGCAGAAGATCAAGAATTATAATTTATTTCTTTTTTTCTCGTAAAATGCAGACTCTTTAAACTCTTTCTGCATGCCCTGAGGTTGGTAAATGGAAAAGACTTTAGCAGGGCAATGAATATATGGCATTCTTTGTTAGTCCTTCATCACCGTAAGCATTAAAACCCTTTGTGGAACAGAAGACGGATCTGACAGGGCCTTGCTGATTAAAAAAAAAAAGTGGAGAGAGGACCAATCGCTCTCATAGTGAGACTTTGGCTGTCCACCAGCACAAGTATAAAATAAATAATGAATAAATTATTAATATTAAAATAAATACAGTAAAATAATAGTAGTGAAGCATTACATGGTGGTTATATTAAAAACATGAATGGTTATATTAAATATTAAATGGCTTTTGAAATGTAAATATGAGGCAATTAAGTTTAACTCAAACGGAGTAATATTCAAGTACTGAATGAAAATGGATTGAGTGATGGAATAATTAAGTCACACTTAAGTTAAATGATCAATTAAGTGTTTCCAAAACCATAGAAACTAAAATATTAGTCCTACGAAGTGGAACTCATGAAGCAATTTGTAATTTTCAGTTGTATTTTTATTAAAAGCTTTAAGCACTTTTTAAGATAGATCCAAAATAATAAAATAGAAAAATAGAATTCTGACTATATATAGATATTACAATCTCACGCTGAAAAGTAAACAAATCAAAATGTACAATACATGAGTTAAATATTACTAAGGGGTAAAAGAATATCATTTATTTCTTTTTTTCTGCCTCCCATCTCTGTCTTTCCATCTCTTAAAATGCAGACTCTTTAAAGTCTTTCCAGGTTATCTCTTTGTTTGGACCCTGCTTCAGTTAAATTTGACAAAATCTGCACAAGCGACTAACGTGTCCAGTCTCGGGCCTTTTGCGTTTTTGCTGTCCTTTCTCCTCCACCTGTTTCTTTGTGTCCTCAAGTTCTCTCTTAAGGAACTCCATTTCCATAAAGTCTTGGAACGGCATTCCAGGGTTTGTTAGTCCTTCATCGCTGTAAGCATTAAAAACCTTTGTGGAACAGTACAAGAACCTGACAGGGCCTTGCTGATTAAGAAACAAAGTGGATAGAGGAACCATCTTTGCTTCTCTGGAGTCGTTTAATGAAGAACTGGTGTTCAGTAGTTTGGCCAGGTGCTTGACTTACTGTGAAATGTGCAGTTTTGTGGTTGAATGGAGCGTGCTGTTTAGATCAGTAGAGGTATTGTGGACCATTGCTGCATACTCCTGAGGATGTCCTTCTTCCCACGGTGTTTATTAAGCAGGTTGTAAATGGGTACAAACACTCTGCCACCAGTCTTCACAGGTCCAGTACGGGTCTCAGGTGAGGCCAGCATAGGCAGAGGTGGCATATATGGAGTTCCTACACAGAGGGGAAAAATGAATTAATTTCTGCATTCTGAACATTCTGATGGAGGCTCCACATGGGAACCATGATATGAGGACAGCGAGGGCACAGGCAGTGTACCAGTGGTGTCTGCAACAAGTTGAATATTTAGTTTTATGTCTAAGGAAACAGAATTTCTGCAAGGTTTTATGAAGGTAAAGTTAAGACCAAGTGAAACAAATTTGAGGAACAAATGAGAAAAAACACAAATATGTTCTGTAGAATGTAAATGTCTGGACAGAAACACAATGAGTTGTATTAACAGATATTCATAATTTTTTTTTATTCATTTTACAAAAACGCACTGAAACACTCTGCTCCAGACACTATAATATGGAAATATTTTTTACTGCAGCTTCAGATCATGCTGCAAAAAAAAGTGATGTTCTTCCTCAGTGTTTTTGTCTCGTTTTCAAGTGCAAATGCCTAAAGATTCTTAAATAAAGATACATTTACTGGAGATACAAAATGACATAAAATACAAAGTCTTGTTTGAAGTGATTTTGTGATTAAAACAATAACTAATATCTGCCATTTGGCAAAAATTAACCTTAATTTAAAGGGAAGTTTTGATAACTCATTGACAGATATTTGTTATTGTTTTAAGAATAAACTCATTAAAATGTTATTACATTTTTCAAGACTTCATTTACATTTGCATTTGAAATAAACATATCTTGATTGAAAGTTGTTTGATATTTGTATTGAAAAACAAGATAAAACACAGAGGAAGAGATTCATTCACTTTTTGCTTTGCATCCAACATTTAATCATTTTATGAATTTTTCTGCCCTGATTTAAAACTTTCTTAAGCCATTAATATGTGTACGGGTAAATTAAGAGATTTTAAGACTTAAAAACCTGCAGAAACCCTAATGTACATGATGATGTGTCAAATATTTACCTGTATCTGACTGAGGATCTGCATGGGTACCAGGAAAAGATGACAGCAAGGGCACAAGCAGAGTAGAAACAGTGGTCTCTACAAGAACAACAAAATAGAAATATTACAAAAAGAATAATTACACACACAAATAAACACACACACACACACACACATACTACATAACAACCACGAAGTTACTATAGTAAAACTGTAGTAATCCTGCTGTTCTTGGCAGACAGATTTTTTTTTTATTTACAATTTCATGGCTGTACCGCAAATATAATGCTCAATACAGTAACAACAATCGTAAATGTATTGTTGTGATTCTACTACTAATACACCATGGCTAAATTATGGTTACTATAATAAAAACCATGGTTAGAAAACATTTTTGAACGTGTAATTTCATTACAAAGATGAAAATAATGGTTACGCCCATTCATAATGTAGCTTGTAATCAACAGATGACGTGTTAATGATGACAAACAATACATAGAAACGTAAATCACAGCCATGTTCATTCATAATTTGGCATGCAAACAAATCAACCTAGCTAAACTATAGTAAACAAAACCCGACAGGGTAAAGTTTGTAAACTGATGTCACATAAAGTATCTTACCTTTGATAGATGCGCTGAGAATGCATTGAATTAAACAACCGAGGCAGATCGCCGCTGTGTTTTCTTCTTTTATTGTTTATAACTGTGTGTTTTCATTCTCCGAGCCGGGATAAATATGGCGAATTCAAACTTCCCGCGGTGCCGAAACACGGAAGTGCGCCACGAGAGCACTAGCGGCCGAAAGAATATTGCATCCGTAGTGGTTTAGCACTACCATTGAGAATGAATGGGAAACGGTTTAGGGCCGTTTAGCTAAAGAATCCGCGGCCGCCGCGCCGCGGCCAGCCGTGGATAGTTGTAATTCACTGACAGCCAATCAGATTGCAGCATTTCAGCAGCTTGCCAAAGAGCGGAAATTATGTCACAGCCAATCAGATTTTTTCATGCATTTATTTTTTTTTATTTACCATTAATGGTCTAAACCATTATTTCACACAGCTTTGTGCTTTTTATGAAACAAAATTATAAAATGTAACTATGCATTACAGTGTTTTACATTTTTTGCCTTTTTGGATTACAAAGCAGTGTTATGAATAAATTATTAATATTAAAATAATAGTAGTATAACATTCTATGGTTACATTAAAAACATGAATGGTTATATTAAATGGCTTTTGAAATGTAAATAAGAGGCATTTATATTGAACTCAAACTTAGTAATATTCAAGTATTGAATGAAAATAGATTGAGTGATGTCACACTTAAGTTGTTTCCAAAACCATAGAAACTGCAAAATATAAGTCCTATGAAGTAGAACATAGCACTCATGAAGCAATTTGTCATTTTCAGTTGTTTTTATTAAATGTTTTAAGCACTTTTTAAGATTAATACTGTAAATATCGATCCAAAATAATAAAGTAGAAATAAAAATAGAATTCTGACAATATATGCAGAGTTAATTTGCAAAAACAGATAACTCCATTTTTAACAATTTTCAAAAATCATGTTTTTTCATTGTGCATTCCAATTAATCTCAATCAAACTGCAGTTGGGTTATTTTGATTAGGTAAAAAATAACTAAAAATACTAGCTAACTAACACAATAAAAACATGATAACATAAAAAACATGATTTTTGAACATTTTAAAAAACAGAGTTATCTGTTTTTGCAAATAAACTCTTCATATACATATTACAATCTCACAGTGAAAAAATATAAATCACAATATACAGTATATATATGAGTGAAACAAAATCTGCACAAGCGACTAACGTGTTCAGTTTCAGGCCTTTTGTTTTTTTCTGTCCTTTCTCCTCCACCTGTTTCTTTGTGGCCTCAAGTTCTCTCTCAAAGAACTTCATTTCCATAAAGTCTTGGAATGGCATTCTGGGGTTTGTTAGTCCTTCATCACTGTAAGCATTACAAACCTTTGTGGAACAGTAGAAGTACCTGACAGGGCCTTGCTGATTAAGAAAAAAGTGGATAGAGGAACCGTCTTTGGCTGTCCACATGCAAGACAAGTCTTAGTTTGTTTCTTCTTCTCCTGCTCAGGTTGCTGCTGCCGCTCCATAATACAATTGTCTCAATGGTGTCATGAGTTAGGAGTGTGGTCAGAGCAGGTGCTGGTGGCTTCATTGTTACCACTGGCACACTGGTTGTTTTACTACCCACTTTCAAGACGTTTCTCTGGAGTTGTTTAATGAAGAACTGGTGTTCAGCAGTTTTGCCAGGTGCTTGACATACTGTGAAATGTGCAGTTTTGTGGTTGATTGGAGCATGCTGTTTGGATCTTTGTGGACCATTGCTGCATACTACTGAGGATGTCCCTCTTCCCATGGTGTTTATCAATGGGCTCTGCGTTTGTGGTCCAGTACAAACACCAGCCACCAGTCTTCACAGGTCCAGTACGGGTCGCAGGCGAGGCCAGCATAGGCAGAGGTGGCATATATGTACTTCCTACAAAGAGGGGAAAAATTGAATTAATTTCTGCATTCTGAAAATTCTAATTGAGGCTCAACGTGGGAACAATGATATGAGGACAGCGACGGCACAGACAGTGTAGCAGTGGTGTCTGCAACAAGTTGAATATTTAGTTTAATGTGTAAGAAAACAGAGTTTCTGCAGGTTTTATGAAGGTAAAGTTAAGACCTTTTTAAGACCAAGTAAAGCAAATTTGAGGAACAAATGAGGAAAAACACAAATATGTTCTGTAGAATGTAAATGTCTGGAGAGAAACACAATGAGTTGTATCAACTTCAGAGTTTGAAAATACAACTTTCAACAGATATTCATATTTTTTAAATTCATTTTTACAAAAACTCCAGACACTATAATATAGAAATATATTTTACTGCAGCTTCAGATCATGCTGCAAAAAAGTGATGTTCTTCCTCAGTATTTTTGTCTTGTTTTCAAGTGCAAATGCCTAAAGATTCTTAGAAAGACACATTTACTGGAGATACAAAATGACATAAAATACAAAGTCTTGTTTGAAGTGATTTTGTGATTAAAACAAGAACTAATATCTGCCATTTGGCAAAAAAGTAACCTTAATTTAAAGGGAAGTTTTGATAACTCTGACAGATAGTTGTTATTGTTTTAAGAATAAACTCATTTAATTTTATTACATTTTTCATTTGCATCTGAAATAAACATATCTTGATTGACAGATGTTTGATATTTGTATTGGAAAACAAGAGGAAGAGATTAATTCACTTTTTGCTTTGCATCCAACATTTAATGACATCATTTTATGAATTTTTCTGTTCTGATTTAAACATGTCTTAAGCCATTAATTTGTGTAAGGGTAAATTAAGACATTTTAAAACTTAAAAACCTGCAGAAACCTTTTTGTGTATGATGTTAATGTGTCAAATATTTACCTGTATCTGACAGGGTACCATAAAAAGATGACAGCAAGGGCACAAGCAGAGTAGAAACAGTGGTCTCTACAAGAACAACAACATACAAATATTACAAAAAGCAAAAATAATTACACACACACACACACACACACACACACACATATACATACATATATACATATATATATATTACAACTATGAAGTTACTATAGTAAAACTGTAGTAATCCTGCTGTTCTTGGCAGATTGATGTTTTTTTTATTTACAATTGCATGGCTGTACTGCAAATATAATGCTCAATACAGTAACAATAATGGTAGATTTATTGTTCTGATTCTACTACTAATACACCATGGCTAAATTATGGTTACTATCATAAAACATGTTTAGAAAACATTTCTGAACATGTAATCTCATTACAAAAATGAAAATAATGGTTAGGCCCATTCATAATGTAGTTTGTAATCAACAGATGACATGTTAATGATGACAAACAATACATAGAAACGTAAATTACAGCCATGTTCATTCATAATTGGGCATGCAAACAAATCAACCTACGCTAAACTATAGTAAACAAAACCCGACAGGGTAACAGTAACAAAACGTAAACTGATGTCACAGAAAGTATCTTACCTTTGATAGATGCGCTGAGAATGCGTTGAATTAAACACCCGAGGCAGATCGCTGCTGTGTTTTCTTCTTTTATTGTTTATAACTGTGTGTTTTCACTCTCCGAGCCGGGATAAATATGGCGAATTCAAACTTCCCGCGGTGCCGAAACACGGAAGTGCGCCACGAGAGCGCTCGCGGCCGAAAGAATATTGCATCCATAGTGGTTTAGCACTACCATTGAGAATGAATGGGAAACGGTTTAGGGCCGTTTAGCTAAAGAATCCGCGGCCGCCGCGCGGGAGACCGGGGTTCGATTCCCCGACGGGGAGAGCTACTTCTTTTCTGCTGCCGAACGACCCATCCAAAAGTTTCTGGTGCAGCCAGAGGTCACAGAAGGAGTTCTGCTTCGACATCAGCCCGAGCCAAAGGGAATGCGTTGGCCGGGAATCGAACCTGGGTCAACTGCTTGGAAAGCAGCTATGCTTGCCACTATACCACCAACGCATGTGGTGGATGCTGGCTTGCGCGTTCAGTAAGAATACTCGAAGCGCATGTGTCGCTGACAGGGCTAGAGAAGCTGAAGAGATCTTTGTTTGGGCCCGGCACTAAAGACCAGGGTTTGGATCCCGTCACATATGAGAAAGCCCTGTCTTTCCATGCTGGCTAAATATATATGAAGGCGTGACGCAGGAACCGCAAAGGCTGCAAACACAGACAATGACCAGCTGCGCATCCTTCCACCGTGTGTTGGCGGACTGACTATTCATTCTGCTCTTGACATTCCGGTATATCTCTACTGTGAGCAGAGCCCACAAAAATACAGATCACTCGCAAAAGTTCCCCTCCACGGAAATCTTTAGTAAAAGGCGAAAGATTTATGCGACAATGAAGAGAAACTCGAGCTGTGTCTCCGCCCCCTTGTGCCTGTGCGCTCCCTGTTGTAAACCACTGCGCTCACCAAGGGTAATCTAGGGTGCCGATACCTGCCCACATGCTTTTTGTCACCCCCTTACTCCAAAACATGAGCAGTAAAAGACACAAATGTCCCTTCCGTCGCCAAATAATCACAAGCCCATTCAAGGCAATGCATTCTCTTTTCTCATGCCCCCATCTGAGAAGATGTAGAAAAAAAGAGTCCAAATAATGACCCCTGTAGCATGTAGCATTCCAAATGCTAAGTGACTTCAGCTCATGATGGGTCCGTCCATCTGGTATTTTATGGTGTAAGGGCTGGGCCAGCGTAAGAAAAAGCCATGCTTTGTTTAGTGATGTAAGGGCTGGGCCAGCGTAAGAAAAAGCCATGCTTTGTTTAGTGATGTCGGGGCAGTGTCGTTGGCTGGTGGCAAAGCCTTGCATTCTCAACTCCTCGTTAGTATAGTGGAGTAGTATAGTTAGTATTCCCCGACGGGGAGAGCTAGTTCTTTTCTGCTGCCAAACGACCCATCCAAAAGTTTCTGGTGCAGCCAGAGGTCACAGAAGTAGTTCTGCCTCGACATCAGCCTGAGCCAATGGGAATGCGTTGGCCAGGAATTGAACCCGGGTCAACTGCTTGGAAGGCAGCTATGCTTGCCACTATACCACCAACGCATGTGGTGGATGCTGGCTTGCGTGTTCAGTAAGAATGCTCGAAGCGCATTTGTCGCTGACAGGGCTAGAGAAGCTGAAGAGATCTTTGTTTGGGCCCAGCACTAAAGACCAGGGTTTGGATCCCGTCACGTATGAGAAAGCGCTGTCTTTCCATGCTGGCTAAATATATATGAAGGCGTGACGCAGGAACCGCAAAGGCTGCAAACACAGACAATGACCAGCTGCGCATCCTTCCACAGTGTGTTGGCGGACTGACTATTCATTCTGCTCTTGACATTCCGGTATAGCTCTACTGTGAGCAGAGCCCCCAAAAATACAGATCACTCGCAAAAGTTCCCCTCCACGGAAATCTTTAGTAAAAGGCGAAAGATTTATGCGACAATGAAGAGAAACTCGAGCTGTGTCTCCGCCCCCTTGTGCCTGTGCGCTCCCTGTTGTAAACCACTGCGCTCACCAAGGGTAATCTAGGGTGCCGATACCTGCCCACATGCTTTTTGTCACCCCCTTACTCCAAAACGTGAGCAGTAAAAGACACAAATGTCCCTTCCGTCGCCAAATAATCACAAGCCCATTCAAGGCAATGCATTCTCTTTTCTCATGCCCCCATCTGAGAAGATGTAGAAAAAAAGAGTCCAAATAATGACCCCTGTAGCATGTAGCATTCCAAATGCTAAGTGACTTCAGCTCATGATGGGTCCGTCCATCTGGTATTTTATGGTGTAAGGGCTGGGCCAGCATAAGAAAAAGCCATGCTTTGTTTAGTGATGTCGGGGCAGTGTCGTTGGCTGGCGGCAAAGCCTTGCATTCTCAACTCCTCGTTAGTATAGTGGACAGTATCTCCGCCTGTCACGCGGAAGACCGGGGTTCGATTCCCCGACGGGGAGAGCTAGTTCTTTTCTGCTGCCGAACGACCCATCCAAAAGTTTCTGGTGCAGCCAGAGGTCACAGAAGGAGTTCTGCTTCGACATCAGCCTGAGCCAAAGGGAATGCGTTGGCCGGGAATCGAACCCGGGTCAACTGCTTGGAAGGCAGCTATGCTTGCCACTATACCACCAACGCATGTGGTGGATGCTGGCTTGCGCATTCAGTAAGAATGCTCGAAGCGCATGAGTCGCTGACAGGGCTAGAGGAGCTGAAGAGATCTTTGTTTGGGCCCGGCACTAAAGACCAGGGTTTGGATCCCGTCACGTATGAGAAAGCGCTGTCTTTCCATGCTGGCTAAATATATATGTAGGCGTGACACAGGAACCGCAAAGGCTGCAAACACAGACAATGACCAGCTGCGCATCCTTCCACCGTGTGTTGGCGGACTGACTATTCATTCTGCTCTTGACATTCCGGTATAGCTCTACTGTGAGCAGAGCCCCCAAAAATACAGATCACTCGCAAAAGTTCCCCTCCACGGAAATCTTTAGTAAAAGGCGAAAGATTTATGCGACAATGAAGAGAAACTCGAGCTGTGTCTCCGCCCCCTTGTGCCTGTGCGCTCCCTGTTGTAAACCACTGCGCTCACCAAGGGTAATCTAGGGTGCCGATACCTGCCCACATGCTTTTTGTCACCCCCTTACTCCAAAACATGAGCAGTAAAAGACACAAATGTCCCTTCCGTCGCCAAATAATCACAAGCCCATTCAAGGCAATGCATTCTCTTTTCTCATGCCCCCATCTGAGAAGATGTAGAAAAAAAGAGTCCAAATAATGACCCCTGTAGCATGTAGCATTCCAAATGCTAAGTGACTTCAGCTCATGATGGGTCCGTCCATCTGGTATTTTATGGTGTAAGGGCTGGGCCAGCATAAGAAAAAGCCATGCTTTGTTTAGTGATGTCGGGGCAGTGTCATTGGCTGGTGGCAAAGCCTTGCATTCTCGAACTCCTCGTTAGTATAGTGGACAGTATCTCCGCCTGTCACGCGGAAGACGGGGTTCGATTCCCCGACGGGGAGAGCTAGTTCTTTTCTGCTGCCGAACGACCCATCCAAAAGTTTCTGGTGCAGCCAGAGGTCACAGAAGGAGTTCTGCTTCGACATCAGCCCGAGCCAAAGGGAATGCGTTGGCCGGGAATCGAACCCGGGTCAACTGCTTGGAAGGCAGCTATGCTTGCCACTATACCACCAACGCATGTGGTGGATGCTGGCTTGCGCGTTCAGTAAGAATGCTCGAAGCGCATGAGTCGCTGACAGGGCTAGAGGAGCTGAAGAGATCTTTGTTTGGGCCCGGCACTAAAGACCAGGGTTTGGATCCCGTCACGTACGAGAAAGCGCTGTCTTTCCATGCTGGCTAAATATATATGTAGGCGTGACACAGGAACCGCAAAGGCTGCAAACACAGACAATGACCAGCTGCGCATCCTTCCACAGTGTGTTGGCGGACTGACTATTCATTCTGCTCTTGACATTCCGGTATAGCTCTACTGTGAGCAGAGCCCCCAAAAATAGAGATCACTCGCAAAAGTTCCCCTCCACGGAAATCTTTAGTAAAAGGCGAAAGATTTATGCGACAATGAAGAGAAACTCGAGCTGTGTCTCCGCCCCCTTGTGCCTGTGCGCTCCCTGTTGTAAACCACTGCGCTCACCAAGGGTAATCTAGGGTGCCGATACCTGCCCACATGCTTTTTGTCACCCCCTTACTCCAAAACATGAGCAGTAAAAGACACAAATGTCCCTTCCGTCGCCAAATAATCACAAGCCCATTCAAGGCAATGCATTCTCTTTTCTCATGCCCCATCTGAGAAGATGTAGAAAAAAAGAGTCCAAATAATGACCCCTGTAGCATGTAGCATTCCAAATGCTAAGTGACTTCAGCTCATGATGGGTCCGTCCATCTGGTATTTTATGGTGTAAGGGCTGGGCCAGCATAAGAAAAAGCCATGCTTTGTTTAGTGATGTCGGGGCAGTGTCGTTGGCTGGCGGCAAAGCCTTGCATTCTCAACTCCTCGTTAGTATAGTGGACAGTATCTCCGCCTGTCACGCGGAAGACCGGGGTTCGATTCCCGACGGGGAGAGCTAGTTCTTTTCTGCTGCCGAACGACCCATCCAAAAGTTTCTGGTGCAGCCAGAGGTCACAGAAGGAGTTCTGCTTCGACATCAGCCTGAGCCAAAGGGAATGCGTTGGCCGGGAATCGAACCCGGGTCAACTGCTTGGAAGGCAGCTATGCTTGCCAATATACCACCAACGCATGTGGTGGATGCTGGCTTGCGCGTTCAGTAAGAATGCTCGAAGCGCATGAGTCGCTGACAGGGCTAGAGGAGCTGAAGAGATCTTTGTTTGGGCCCGGCACTAAAGACCAGGGTTTGGATCCCGTCACGTACGAGAAAGCGCTGTCTTTCCATGCTGGCTAAATATATATGTAGGCGTGACACAGGAACCGCAAAGGCTGCAAACACAGACAATGACCAGCTGCGCATCCTTCCACCGTGTGTTGGCGGACTGACTATTCATTCTGCTCTTGACATTCCGGTATAGCTCTACTGTGAGCAGAGCCCCCAAAAATACAGATCACTCGCAAAAGTTCCCCTCCACGGAAATCTTTAGTAAAAGGCGAAAGATTTATGCGACAATGAAGAGAAACTCGAGCTGTGTCTCCGCCCCCTTGTGCCTGTGCGCTCCCTGTTGTAAACCACTGCGCTCACCAAGGGTAATCTAGGGTGCCGATACCTGCCCACATGCTTTTTGTCACCCCCTTACTCCAAAACGTGAGCAGTAAAAGACACAAATGTCCCTTCCGTCGCCAAATAATCACAAGCCCATTCAAGGCAATGCATTCTCTTTTCTCATGCCCCCATCTGAGAAGATGTAGAAAAAAAGAGTCCAAATAATGACCCCTGTAGCATGTAGCATTCCAAATGCTAAGTGACTTCAGCTCATGATGGGTCCGTCCATCTGGTATTTTATGGTGTAAGGGCTGGGCCAGCATAAGAAAAAGCCATGCTTTGTTTAGTGATGTCGGGGCAGTGTCGTTGGCTGGCGGCAAAGACTTGCATTCTCGACTCCTCGTTAGTATAGTGGACAGTATCTCCACCTGTCACGCGGAAGACCGGGGTTCGATTCCCCGACGGGGAGAGCTACTTCTTTTCTGCTGCCGAACGACCCATCCAAAAGTTTCTGGTGCAGCCAGAGGTCACAGAAGGAGTTCTGCTTCGACATCAGTCTGAGCCAAAGGGAATGCGTTGGCCGGGAATCGAACCCGGGTCAACTGCATGGAAGGCAGCTATGCTTGCCAATATACCACCAACGCATGTGGTGGATGCTGGCTTGCGCGTTCAGTAAGAATGCTCGAAGCGCATGAGTCGCTGACAGGGCTAGAGGAGCTGAAGAGATCTTTGTTTGGGCCCGGCACTAAAGACCAGGGTTTGGATCCCGTCACGTACGAGAAAGCGCTGTCTTTCCATGCTGGCTAAATATATATGTAGGCGTGACACAGGAACCGCAAAGGCTGCAAACACAGACAATGACCAGCTGCGCATCCTTACGCCGTGTGTTGGCGGACTGACTATTCATTCTGCTCTTGACATTCCGGTATAGCTCTACTGTGAGCAGAGCCCCCAAAAATACAGATCACTCGCAAAAGTTCCCCTCCACGGAAATCTTTAGTAAAAGGCGAAAGATTTATGCGACAATGAAGAGAAACTCGAGCTGTGTCTCCGCCCCCTTGTGCCTGTGCGCTCCCTGTTGTAAACCACTGCGCTCACCAAGGGTAATCTAGGGTGCCGATACCTGCCCACATGCTTTTTGTCACCCCCTTACTCCAAAACGTGAGCAGTAAAAGACACAAATGTCCCTTCCGTCGCCAAATAATCACAAGCCCATTCAAGGCAATGCATTCTCTTTTCTCATGCCCCCATCTGAGAAGATGTAGAAAAAAAGAGTCCAAATAATGACCCCTGTAGCATGTAGCATTCCAAATGCTAAGTGACTTCAGCTCATGATGGGTCCGTCCATCTGGTATTTTATGGTGTAAGGGCTGGGCCAGCATAAGAAAAAGCCATGCTTTGTTTAGTGATGTCGGGGCAGTGTCGTTGGCTGGCGGCAAAGACCTTGCATTCTCGACTCCTCGTTAGTATAGTGGACAGTATCTCCACCTGTCACGCGGAAGACCGGGGTTCGATTCCCCGACGGGGAGAGCTACTTCTTTTCTGCTGCCGAACGACCCATCCAAAAGTTTCTGGTGCAGCCAGAGGTCACAGAAGGAGTTCTGCTTCGACATCAGCCTGAGCCAAAGGGAATGCGTTGGCCGGGAATCGAACCCTGGTCAACTGCTTGGAAGGCAGCTATGCTTGCCACTATACCACCAACGCATGTGGTGGATGCTGGCTTGCGCGTTCAGTAAGAATGCTCGAAGCGCATTTGTCGCTGACAGGGCTAGAGAAGCTGAAGAGATCTTTGTTTGGGCCCAGCACTAAAGACCAGGGTTTGGATCCCGTCACGTATGAGAAAGCGCTGTCTTTCCATGCTGGCTAAATATATATGTAGGCGTGACGCAGGAACCGCAAAGGCTGCAAACACAGACAATGACCAGCTGCGCATCCTTCCACAGTGTGTTGGCGGACTGACTATTCATTCTGCTCTTGACATTCCGGTATAGCTCTACTGTGAGCAGAGCCCCCAAAAATAGAGATCACTCGCAAAAGTTCCCCTCCACGGAAATCTTTAGTAAAAGGCGAAAGATTTATGCGACAATGAAGAGAAACTCGAGCTGTGTCTCCGCCCCCTTGTGCCTGTGCGCTCCCTGTTGTAAACCACTGCGCTCACCAAGGGTAATCTAGGGTGCCGATACCTGCCCACATGCTTTTTGTCACCCCCTTACTCCAAAACATGAGCAGTAAAAGACACAAATGTCCCTTCCGTCGCCAAATAATCACAAGCCCATTCAAGGCAATGCATTCTCTTTTCTCATGCCCCATCTGAGAAGATGTTGAAAAAAAGAGTCCAAATAATGACCCCTGTAGCATGTAGCATTCCCTTCCGCTTCCGGCGCTGCTGTGACTTCAGCTCGACGTTAAAGGATGGCTCCGCTCAATTTGTGTTTTTATATACTCTTTTACGTATTTTTACTTTCTCTTTTTACACGATTAACGTCTGCACTATTTATCTATGACAAAAGAACACTTTTGGACATCGGACACCGCTGCACTAACCTGCTTCAGAACACTTTACCCACGGATCCAGCGTGGCCGTTGGAGATTCTTCGGAACGCCGAGTTCAACAAAGGCCACCCGAATAATCCCAGAAGGCGAAAGAAACACGCGGACGACGCGCTGGAATTCGTGACAGACTGAGAAACAAAGCTCACAGCCCCCCTCTCCCCAGTATTCTGCTCGCTAATGTCCAATCCTTGGAAAATAAGATGGACGATCTTAGAGCCAGGATTAGTTTCCAACGGGACATTAGAGACTGTAACATCCTTTGTTTGTCTGAAACATGGCTCTCTCCCTCGTACCGGACACTGCAGTAACTCCGTCTGATAACTTTGCTGTTTTACGGATGGACAGAACAGCTGAGGCCGGAAAAATCAAGGGCGGTGGAGTGTGTTTCATGATTAACAAGAAATGGTGCGACCCCAGGAATATCTCCATTCTGTCGCGTTCCTGCTCGCCTCATCTGGAACATCTCTCCATTATCTGCCGCCCATTCTATTTACCCCGCGAGTTCTCCGCGATCATCGCTACAGCCGTTTACATTCCACCTCAGGCAGACACGAGCTTGGCTTTGTCCAAACTCCACGAAGAGCTCAGCGTTTACATCAACAAACACCCTGACGCTGCCTCTATCATCGCTGGGGACTTTAACAAAGCCAACCTCAGGAAAGTAATGCCGAACTTCCATCAGCATGTATCCTGTCCAACTAGAGGACCGAATACACTGGATCATTGCTACACTCAGTTCAAGAATGCCTATAAAGCTCGTTCCTTGCCAGCTTTTGGTAAGTCTGATCACGCGGCCATTTTCCTCACACCGGAATATAAACAAAGGATCGTTCAGGAATCCCCGGGGGTGAGGGAAGTGACGCGCTGGTCCTCCCATTCTGAAGCTATGCTGCAGGCGTCTCTTGATGACGTCGACTGGGACATGTTCCGGGCGAGTTCAGCTGACGTCAGCGAGTTCACGGATGTAGCACTAAGCTTTGTTTACATGCTAACCAAACAAGCCACTGAAACGGTAACAATAAGGACATTCTCCAATCAGAAAACCGTGGGTGGACAGAACGGTGCGGGCTGCGGTTAACCAACGCACTGCCGCATACAACGCCGGTCTTCTGTCAGGAAACATGAGCGTTTACAAATCATCATGTTATGCTCTCCGACGGGCAGTTAGAGCTGCTAAACTCCGATACAGAGAGAGAATTGAGTCACACTTTCAGCTCAATGACTCTCGACGCATGTGGCAGGGACTGAAGACCATCTGTTCCTCTGGATATAACCCCTCGCCGAGGTGAGAGCAGATCCATTGCTGGCCGAAGAGCTAAACATCTTCTACGGCCGCTTCGATCGCAACGGCGGTGCGACTCTGCCGATCAACGCGTCAGGAAGCAGCAGACAGAGCAGCGATGTTGATCGTGTTATCACCGTGACGGAGGACGAGGTCCGGAGAGAATTAAGGAGAGTAAACATCAGAAAAGCCGCCGGACCTGATGGGATTACTGGTCGCGTTCTGAGATCGTGTGCCGATCAGCTTGCTGGTTTGTTTACTTCCATCTTTAACGAGTCCCTTGCTACCTCTGTGATTCCCACCTCATTCAAGAATCTGTCATCATCCTGTGCCTAAGAACAGTAAACCCTCTTGCCTGAATGACTA
This sequence comes from Schizothorax lantsangensis, assembly GCA_027422415.1. Taxonomy (NCBI): domain Eukaryota; kingdom Metazoa; phylum Chordata; class Actinopteri; order Cypriniformes; family Cyprinidae; genus Schizothorax; species Schizothorax lantsangensis. The sequence continues at coordinate 293,240 of JAPDDO010000444.1, forward strand.
TCGTCCAGTTGCCCTCACATCAACAGTCATGAAGGTTTTTGAGAGACTTTTAAAGAAACACATATGCTCCTCCATCCCTGCTACCTTGGACCCTCTTCAGTTTGCCTATCGCCCAAATAGGTCTACTGATGATGCCATCTCTCAGGTACTGCACTCTTCCCTCACTCATATTGACAGCAAAAATGGCAACTATGTCAGACTGCTATTCATTGACTATAGCTCAGCTTTCAACACTATAGTCCCCTCCAAGCTAGCTGTCAAACTCTCAGACCTCGGCTTAAACACTCCACTCTGTGACTGGATCCAAGACTTCCTCACCGGCAGACCACAAGTGGTGAAAATGGGCCAGTTCACCTCCAACTCCATCACCCTGAACGTAGGAGCCCCGCAGGGCTGCGTTCTGAGTCCCCTGCTCTACTCTCTCTACACACACGACTGTGTGTCCTCTCACAGCTCCACTTCTATTGTCAAATTTGCTGATGATACTGTGGTTCTGGGCCTCATTTCCAACAATGATGAGACCGCATACTTGGGTGAGGTAGAGAGACTAACATCATGGTGCCAGGACAACTGTCTCTCTCTGAACGTGAGCAAAACTAAAGAGCTGATTGTAGACTTCAGGAAGAGACAGCAGCGGCCCTACACTCCTCTTATGATCAGTGGGACCCCTGTGGAGAGAGTAAGCAGCTTCAAGTACCTCGGTGTAAACATCTCCGAGGACCTGACTTGGACTGCACACATTCAAACACAGGTCAAGAAAGCCAGGCAAAAGACTGTACCATCTGCGACAGCTGAGGAAATTCAGGGTCTCACCAGCAATCCTGAAAACTTTCTATTCAGGGGCCATAGAAAGTGTATTGACTCAGTGCATCTCAGTGTGGTACAGTAACGCCACAAATCAGGACTGCAAGGCCCTGCAGAGAGTCGTGCGCTTAGCTGAGCGCATCTCTGGGTCTGCCCTCCCCTCTCTGCAGGACATCTACCTCAAACGCTGCAGAAGCAGAGCTGCAAAAATAATCAAGGACTCATATCACCCCGGTAACCGTCTTTTCATCTGCTCTTGACACTTCCTTCGGGCATAGCTCTTCAGAAGTGTGATGGCCCCCAAAAACTGAGATCACTGAGAAGGAGCTTCTACCCTCAGGTCACAGGCTCCTAAACTCAGTCTCATAAACATCTACAGGACTCATTTAATTAACTGCGACACCCATCATTCTCCATCATCCGCATTGCTGCTATGTGTACATACCCGGTTCATCCTGTTTGCACATTCATCTTGCACATCCCTGGTTATATTAATATTTATTAAACCCTCAGTTGACTGTATTGCACATTTTAGTTCATTGCACATTTTACTCCTTATTTTATTTCTTGTTTGTACTATTATTATTATTATTATTACTTTTATTTTTATCTTATTCCTACCTATATTTATAGATATGCTCCTGTGTTATGTATAATCTTTTATTTTTTTTTTTATTTTTTTTTTTTTTTTTTTTTTTTTTTTTTTTTTTTTTTTTGCACTGTCCATTGAGCGGACCCGTCCTGATCTACATTTCACTACTGATTATACCCCATGTATGATTGTGTATGTGACAAATAAAGAGTCAAGAACCTTGAATGACCTTGAACCTGTAGCATGTAGCATTCCAAATGCTAAGTGACTTCAGCTCATGATGGGTCCGTCCATCTGGTATTTTATGGTGTAAGGGCTGGGCCAGCATAAGAAAAAGCCATGCTTTGTTTAGTGATGTCGGGGCAGTGTCGTTGGCTGGCGGCAAAGCCTTGCATTCTCAACTCCTCGTTAGTATAGTGGACAGTATCTCCGCCTGTCACGCGGAAGACCGGGGTTCGATTCCCCGACGGGGAGAGCTACTTCTTTTCTGCTGCCGAACGACCCATCCAAAAGTTTCTGGTGCAGCCAGAGGTCACAGAAGGAGTTCTGCTTCGACATCAGCCTGAGCCAAAGGGAATGCGTTGGCCGGGAATCAAACCCGGGTCAACTGCATGGAAGGCAGCTATGCTTGCCAATATACCACCAACGCATGTGGTGGATGCTGGCTTGCGCGTTCAGTAAGAATGCTCGAAGCGCATGAGTCGCTGACAGGGCTAGAGGAGCTGAAGAGATCTTTGTTTGGGCCCGGCACTAAAGACCAGGGTTTGGATCCCGTCACGTACGAGAAAGCGCTGTCTTTCCATGCTGGCTAAATATATATGTAGGCGTGACACAGGAACCGCAAAGGCTGCAAACACAGACAATGACCAGCTGCGCATCCTTCCGCCGTGTGTTGGCGGACTGACTATTCATTCCGCTCTTGACATTCCGGTATAGCTCTACTGTGAGCAGAGCCCCCAAAAATACAGATCACTCGCAAAAGTTCCCCTCCACGGAAATCTTTAGTAAAAGGCGAAAGATTTATGCGACAATGAAGAGAAACTCGAGCTGTGTCTCCGCCCCCTTGTGCCTGTGCGCTCCCTGTTGTAAACCACTGCGCTCACCAAGGGTAATCTAGGGTGCCGATACCTGCCCACATGCTTTTTGTCACCCCCTTACTCCAAAACATGAGCAGTAAAAGACTCAAATGTCCCTTCCGTCGCCAAATAATCACAAGCCCATTCAAGGCAATGCATTCTCTTTTCTCATGCCCCATCTGAGAAGATGTAGAAAAAAAGAGTCCAAATAATGACCCCTGTAGCATGTAGCATTCCAAATGCTAAGTGACTTCAGCTCATGATGGGTCCGTCCATCTGGTATTTTATGGTGTAAGGGCTGGGCCAGCATAAGAAAAAGCCATGCTTTGTTTAGTGATGTCGGGGCAGTGTCGTTGGCTGGCGGCAAAGCCTTGCATTCTCAACTCCTCGTTAGTATAGTGGACAGTATCTCCGCTTGTCACGCGGAAGACCGGGGTTCGATTCCCCGACGGGGAGAGCTACTTCTTTTCTGCTGCCGAACGACCCATCCAAAAGTTTCTGGTGCAGCCAGAGGTCACAGAAGGAGTTCTGCTTCGACATCAGCCTGAGCCAAAGGGAATGCGTTGGCCGGGAATCAAACCCGGGTCAACTGCATGGAAGGCAGCTATGCTTGCCAATATACCACCAACGCATGTGGTGGATGCTGGCTTGCGCGTTCAGTAAGAATGCTCGAAGCGCATTTGTCGCTGACAGGGCTAGAGGAAGCTGAAGAGATCTTTGTTTGGGCCCGGCACTAAAGACCAGGGTTTGGATCCCGTCACGTACGAGAAAGCGCTGTCTTTCCATGCTGGCTAAATATATATGTAGGCGTGACACAGGAACCGCAAAGGCTGCAAACACAGACAATGACCAGCTGCGCATCCTTCCGCCCTGTGTTGGCGGACTGACTATTCATTCTGCTCTTGACATTCCGGTATAGCTCTACTGTGAGCAGAGCCCCCAAAAATACAGATCACTCGCAAAAGTTCCCCTCCACGGAAATCTTTAGTAAAAGGCGAAAGATTTATGCGACAATGAAGAGAAACTCGAGCTGTGTCTCCGCCCCCTTGTGCCTGTGCGCTCCCTGTTGTAAACCACTGCGCTCACCAAGGGTAATCTAGGGTGCCGATACCTGCCCACATGCTTTTTGTCACCCCCTTACTCCAAAACATGAGCAGTAAAAGACACAAATGTCCCTTCCGTCGCCAAATAATCACAAGCCCATTCAAGGCAATGCATTCTCTTTTCTCATGCCCCATCTGAGAAGATGTAGAAAAAAAGAGTCCAAATAATGACCCTGTAGCATGTAGCATTCCAAATGCTAAGTGACTTCAGCTCATGATGGGTCCGTCCATCTGGTATTTTATGGTGTAAGGGCTGGGCCAGCATAAGAAAAAGCCATGCTTTGTTTAGTGATGTCGGGGCAGTGTCGTTGGCTGGCGGCAAAGCCTTGCATTCTCAACTCCTCGTTAGTATAGTGGACAGTATCTCCGCCTGTCACGTGGAAGACCGGGGTTCGATTCCCCGACGGGGAGAGCTACTTCTTTTCTGCTGCCGAACGACCCATCCAAAAGTTTCTGGTGCAGCCAGAGGTCACAGAAGGAGTTCTGCTTCGACATCAGCCTGAGCCAAAGGGAATGCGTTGGCCGGGAATCGAACCCGGGTCAACTGCTTGGAAGGCAGCTATGCTTGCCAATATACCACCAACGCATGTGGTGGATGCTGGCTTGCGCGTTCAGTAAGAATGCTCGAAGCGCATGAGTCGCTGACAGGGCTAGAGGAGCTGAAGAGATCTTTGTTTGGGCCCGGCACTAAAGACCAGGGTTTGGATCCCGTCACGTACGAGAAAGCGCTGTCTTTCCATGCTGGCTAAATATATATGTAGGCGTGACACAGGAACCGCAAAGGCTGCAAACACAGACAATGACCAGCTGCGCATCCTTCCGCCGTGTGTTGGCGGACTGACTATTCATTCTGCTCTTGACATTCCGGTATAGCTCTACTGTGAGCAGAGCCCCCAAAAATACAGATCACTCGCAAAAGTTCCCTCCACGGAAATCTTTAGTAAAAGGCGAAAGATTTATGCGACAATGAAGAGAAACTCGAGCTGTGTCTCCGCCCCCTTGTGCCTGTGCGCTCCCTGTTGTAAACCACTGCGCTCACCAAGGGTAATCTAGGGTGCCGATACCTGCCCACATGCTTTTTGTCACCCCCTTACTCCAAAACATGAGCAGTAAAAGACACAAATGTCCCTTCCGTCGCCAAATAATCACAAGCCCATTCAAGGCAATGCATTCTCTTTTCTCATGCCCCCATCTGAGAAGATGTAGAAAAAAAGAGTCCAAATAATGACCCCTGTAGCATGTAGCATTCCAAATGCTAAGTGACTTCAGCTCATGATGGGTCCGTCCATCTGGTATTTTATGGTGTAAGGGCTGGGCCAGCATAAGAAAAAAGCCATGCTTTGTTTAGTGATGTCGGGGCAGTGTCGTTGGCTGGCGGCAAAGACCTTGCATTCTCAACTCCTCGTTAGTATAGTGGACAGTAGTCACGCGGATACCGGGGTTCGTATTCCCCGACGGGGAGAGCTACTTCTTTTCTGCTGCCGAACGACCCATCCAAAAGTTTCTGGTGCAGCCAGAGGTCACAGAAGGAGTTCTGCTTCGACATCAGCCGAGCCAAAGGGAATGCGTTGGCCGGGAATCGAACCCTGGGTCAACTGCTTGGAAGGCAGCTATGCTTGCCACTATACCACCAACGCATGTGGTGGATGCTGGCTTGCGCGTTCAGTAAGAATGCTCGAAGCGCATTTGTCGCTGACAGGGCTAGAGAAGCTGAAGAGATCTTTGTTTGGGCCCGGCACTAAAGACCAGGGTTTGGATCCCGTCACGTATGAGAAAGCGCTGTCTTTCCATGCTGGCTAAATATATATGTAAGGCGTGACGCAGGAACCGCAAAGGCTGCAAACACAGACAATGACCAGCTGCGCATCCTTCCACAGTGTGTTGGCGGACTGACTATTCATTCTGCTCTTGACATTCCGGTATAGCTCTACTGTGAGCAGAGCCCCCAAAAATAGAGGTCACTCGCAAAAGTTCCCCTCCACGGAAATCTTTAGTAAAAGGCGAAAGATTTATGCGACAATGAAGAGAAACTCGAGCTGTGTCTCCGCCCCCTTGTGCCTGTGCGCTCCCTGTTGTAAACCACTGCGCTCACCAAGGGTAATCTAGGGTGCCGATACCTGCCCACATGCTTTTTGTCACCCCCTTACTCAAAACATGAGCAGTAAAAGACACAAATGTCCCTTCCGTCGCCAAATAATCACAAGCCCATTCAAGGCAATGCATTCTCTTTTCTCATGCCCCATCTGAGAAGATGTAGAAAAAAAGAGTCCAAATAATGACCCCTGTAGCATGTAGCATTCCAAATGCTAAGTGACTTCAGCTCATGATGGGTCCGTCCATCTGGTATTTTATGGTGTAAGGGCTGGGCCAGCATAAGAAAAAGCCATGCTTTGTTTAGTGATGTCGGGGCAGTGTCGTTGTCTGGCGGCAATGACTTGCATTCTCAACTCCTCGTTAGTATAGTGGACAGTATCTCCGCCTGTCACGCGGAAGACCGGGGTTCGATTCCCCGACGGGGAGAGCTAGCTTCTTTTCTGCTGCCGAACGACCCATCCAAAAGTTTCTGGTGCAGCCAGAGGTCACAGAAGGAGTTCTGCTTCGACATCAGCCTGAGCCAAAGGGAATGCGTTGGCCGGGAATCGAACCCGGGTCAACTGCTTGGAAGGCAGCTATGCTTGCCAATATTACCACCAACGCATGTGGTGGATGCTGGCTTGCGCGTTCAGTAAGAATGCTCGAAGCGCATGAGTCGCTGACAGGGCTAGAGGAGCTGAAGAGATCTTTGTTTGGGCCCGGCACTAAAGACCAGGGTTTTGGATCCCGTCACGTACGAGAAAGCGCTGTCTTTCCATGCTGGCTAAATATATATGTAGGCGTGACACAGGAACCGCAAAGGCTGCAAACACAGACAATGACCAGCTGCGCATCCTTCCGCCGTGTGTTGGCGGACTGACTATTCATTCTGCTCTTGACATTCCGGTATAGCTCTACTGTGAGCAGAGCCCCAAAAATACAGATCACTCGAAAAAGTTCCCCTCCACGGAAATCTTTAGTAAAAGGCGAAAGATTTATGCGACAATGAAGAGAAACTCGAGCTGTGTCTCCGCCCCCTTGTGCCTGTGCGCTCCCTGTTGTAAACCACTGCGCTCACCAAGGGTAATCTAGGGTGCCGATACCTGCCCACATGCTTTTTGTCACCCCCTTACTCCAAAAAATGAGCAGTAAAAGACACAAATGTCCCTTCCGTCGCCAAATAATCACAAGCCCATTCAAGGCAATGCATTCTCTTTTCTCATGCCCCCATCTGAGAAGATGTAGAAAAAAAGAGTCCAAATAATGACCCCTGTAGCATGTAGCATTCCAAATGCTAAGTGACTTCAGCTCATGATGGGTCCGTCCATCTGGTATTTTATGGTGTAAGGGCTGGGCCAGCATAAGAAAAGCCATGCTTTGTTTAGTGATGTCGGGGCAGTGTCGTTGGCGGGGGCAGTGGCGGCAAAGCCTTGCATTCTCAACTCCTCGTTAGTATAGTGGACAGTATCTCCACCTGTCACGCGGAAGACCGGGTTCGATTCCCCGACGGGGAGAGCTAGTCTTCTTTTCTGCTGCCCGAACGACCCATCCAAAAGTTTCTGGTGCAGCCAGAGGTCACAGAAGGAGTTCTGCTTCGACATCAGCCTGAGCCAAGGGGAATGCGTTGGCCAGGAATCGAAAACCTGGTCAACTGCTTGGAAGGCAGCTATGCTTGCCACTATACCACCAACGCATGTGGTGGATGGCTGGCTTGCGCGTTCAGTAAGAATGCTCGAAGCGCATTTTGTCGCTGACAGGGCTAGAGAAGCTGAAGAGATCTTTGTTTGGCCCAGCACTAAAGACCAGGGTTTGGATCCCGTCACGTATGAGAAAGCGCTGTCTTTCCATGCTGGCTAAATATATATGTAGGAGTGACGCAGGAACCGCAAAGGCTGCAAAACACAGACAATGACCAGCTGCGCATCCTTCCACAGTGTGTTGGCGGACTGACTATTCATTCTGCTCTTGACATTCCGGTATAGCTCTACTGTGAGCAGAGCCCCCAAAAATAGAGGTCACTCGCAAAAGTTCCCCTCCACGGAAATCTTTAGTAAAAGAGGCGAAAGATTTATGCGACAATGAAGAGAAACTCGAGCTGTGTCTCCGCCCCCATTGTGCCTGTGCGCTCCCTGTTGTAAACCACTGCGCTCACCAAGGGTAATCTAGGGTGCCGATACCTGCCCACATGCTTTTGTCACCCCCTTACTCCAAAACATGAGCAGTAAAAGACACAAATGTCCCTTCCGTCGCCAAATAATCACAAGCCCATTCAAGGCAATGGCATTCCTCTTTTCTCATGCCCCTTCTGAGAAGATGTTGAAAAAAAGAGCCAAATAATGACCCCTGTAGCATGTAGCATTCCAAATGCTAAGTGACTTCAGCTCATGGATGGGTCCGTCCATCTGGTATTTTATGGTGTAAGGGCTGGGCCAGCAGAAGAAAAAGCCATGCTTTGTTTAGGTGATGTCGGGGCAGTGTCGTTGGCTGGCGGCAAAGCCTTGCATTCTCACTCCTCGTTAGTATAGTGGACAGTATCTCCGCTTGTCACGCGGAAGACCGGGTTCGATTCCCGACGGGGAGAGCTACTTCTTTTCTGCTGCCGAACGACCCCATCCAAAAGTTTCTGGTGCAGCCCAGGTCACAGAAGGAGTTCTGCTTCGACATCAGTCGAGCCAAAGGGAATGCGTTGGCCGGGAATCGAACCCGGGTCAACTGCATGGAAGGCAGCTATGCTTGCAATATAACCACCAACGCATGTGGTGGATGCTGGCTTGCGCGTTCAGTAAGAATGCTCGAAGCGCATGATCGCTGACAGGGCTAGAGGAGCTGAAGAGATCTTTGTTTGGGCCCGGCACTAAAGACCAGGGTTTGGATCCCGTCACGTACGAGAAAGCGCTGTCTTTCCATGCTGGCTAAATATATATGTAGGCGTGACACAGGAACCGCAAAGGCTGCAAACACAGACAATGACCAGCTGCGCATCCTTCCACCGTGTGTTGGCGACGACTATTCATTCTGCTCTTGACATTCCGGTATAGCTCTACTGTGAGCAGAGCCCCCAAAAATACAGATCACTCGCAAAAGTTCCCCTCCACGGAAATCTTTAGTAAAAGGCGAAAGATTTATGCGACAATGAAGAGAAACTCGAGCTGTGTCTCCGCCCCCTTGTGCCTGTGCGCTCCTGTTGAAAACCACTGCGCTCACCAAGGGTAATCTAGGGTGCCGATACCTGCCCACATGCTTTTTGTCACCCCCTTACTCCAAAACGTGAGCAGTAAAAGACACAAATGTCCCTTCCGTCGCCAATAATCACAAGCCCATTCAAGGCAATGCATTCTCTTTTTTCTCATGCCCCATCTGAGAAGATGTAGAAAAAAAGAGTCCAAATAATGACCCCTGTAGCATGTAGCATTCCAAATGCTAAGTGACTTCAGCTCATGATGGGTCCGTCCATCGGTATTTTATGGTGTAAGGGCTGGGCCAGCATAAGAAAAAGCCATGCTTTGTGTTAGTGATGTCGGGGCAGTGTCGTTGGCTGGCGGCAAAGCCTCGCAGTCTCAACTCCTCATTAGTATAGTGGACAGTATCTCCGCCTGTCAAGCGGGAAGACGGGGGATCGATTCCCCACGGGGAGAGCCACTCTTTTCTGCTGCCGAACGACCATCCAAAAGTTTCTGGTGCAGCCAGAGGTCACAGAAGGAGTTCTGCTCGACAATCAGCCTGAGACCAAAGGAATGCGTTGGCCGGGAATCAAACCCGGTCCACTGCATGGAAGGCAGCTATGCTTGCCAATATA
>JAPDDO010000291.1:0-10000 GCA_027422415.1 Schizothorax lantsangensis
TGAATCCGTTTTTATCAGAATTAATTTACATAGCAATAGTTATTAGAGAGAAATTACATTGAAATTGCATATCATGATTATAGTGACCAAAATGTCCTTGGTTATCAATATTATCACAGTACTGCTAAAATGTGTTGGAAATGTTCAGAAAGTACTCATACACACACTAAAATCATTTCACTAAGTTTTATGTAAAAAACAATGAATTGTAAACAAAATAAAATTGTTGGGTGACAACATGATACGTTCAAATGTTAAAGTTTTGACTAAAAAGTTTTATAAAATTATAAACCTTTCAAACCTTTATTTCAGCATTATTTTTTATTTTTATTTTTTATTTATAGAAAATTATTATTCAAAAGGATACATTATAGGCATTTTATCTGCTCCATAAACAATTCTACACAGACTAACTTACTGTCTGTCACGGTGTGTCAGGCAGGGAAATGCTGGTGTCTCTGGAAGCTTCGTAATAAGTAAGATTTAATGGCAAAACTCAGGATCGTGGAGAATACACACACACTTTAACATAACTAAGAACGGACATCAAATGAACGTAGGAGACAGGCTTATAAAGGGGAACAATTAACAAGACTAAATAAACACAGCTGGAGACAAATCAACATAATCAGGACAAGAACAGGAAAACGACCAAACTACCAGGAACTCCACAGGAACATAGATGTGACAGAGTCCAAATTGTTGGGATTTTTTTTGAATACACATTAAATACAAATACACTTGTTAAAATTGTCCAATTTTTGCACTGGTCTGAACAGCAGACAGGCTGCATAAAGGAAAGGAAAGGAAAGGAAAGGAAAGGATGTGTAGACCAACTATGGAGTCCCATACTCTGAATTTTTGCTCTGCATTTCACCCATCCAAGTGCACACACACAGCAGTGAGTAGTGAACACAAACCCGGAGCAGTGGGCAGCCTTATTGCTGCGGCGCCTGGGAAGAAGTTGGGGTTCGGTTCTTGCTCAAGGGTTTCACCTCAGTCATGGTATTGAGGGTGAAGAGAGCGCTGGTTTTTCACTCCCCCCCACCTACAATCCCTGCCGGACCTGAGACTCGAACCTGGGACCTTTAGGTTACAAGTCCAACTCTCTAACCACTAGGCGTAAAAGTGTAAATCCACTGTCTGACATTAGCTGGCGCTTATGGAACAGCAGATATAGTTTCCACGGTAACATCTGTAAATGTAAATGGAGCCCCAGCACTGCACATTTTAAAATTAAATTTAAAAAATTGTCTGACACTCATTTCAGCCTCGAAGTCTAAAGAGCTGATGAGTTGAATCAGGTGTGCTTAAGGAGACCAGGAATGTGGTTGTGAACTACTGCATTAGATGATATATAAATAATTTTAATCAGCTTAAACAACCAGTTTAATAACATTTGTACGCATTCAAGTGTGCATTAATAAATAAAGCTGTTAATCAGTACATTTTTTAGTGTATGATCATATAAGAGGTGAAAGTTTAATAACATTTAACATAAGTATAACATAAGTGTTTTGAATTATGTAAACTAATGATCTGTTAATCATTATGTAATGTTCAATGAGTACGTTTACACTCACATTATCTCATATTTGTAGATATATGACTATATATTAACTAATGATCTGTTAAGAATGATATATTGGTTGTTAATGACTTATTAATGAAAGTTATTATAAAGTGTTACCAAACATACTTATGCAGTAAATTTGAGACAGAATAAAATTAAGCACACAAATATTAAATTAGTTTAAAATTGCCTTACAGATACAGGATGCATTTTTACTTCTGTTGTACATTGTATCCTCATACACACTGTAGCTGTTAAAACCATTTCTCATTTCAGGTGTTACTCTGTGGGATAGGAAATCACTGAGGGAAGATTTGGACAGTCGTTCGCAGCCCATGACAGATTTGAAGTTCAGTAGCTCTGACTCTCTCTCTAGTAAGTCCAGTCTCCTGGATATAAAAGCTTCCCTGAAGGCCAGTTTCTTGGGGGGGCTTGTGGAGGTGGGAGGATCTGCCAAGTACCTGCGTAACACCAAATCCTCCAACCAGCAGTCCAGAGTAACAATGCATTACAGTGAAACCTCAAGATTCGATCAACTCACTATGACTCAGCTGGGCCAGATCACCTACCCTGAGGTGTTTGACCAGAAAACTGCAACTCATGTGGTCACGGCTGTGCTGTACGGAGTGCAAACCTTCATGGTGTTTGATCGCTCATTTGCAGAGGATGAAAACAAGCAGGACATTGAGGAAGAACTGAAGGTCATGGTCAAGAAGTTCCCTAAATTTTCAATTGAGGGAGAAGGAGCTACGAAAATGACAGATGAGGATAATAAAAAGGCTGAGAATATCACCTGCACATTTCATGGTGATGTCCATCTTGAGCAGAACCCCACCACGTACATGGAGGCACTAGAGGTGTACAAGAAGCTCCCCAAACAGCTGAAGGAAAATCCAGAAAATGCAGTGCCAATAAAAGTCTGGCTCTATCCTCTAAGTTTACTGGATACAAAAGCAGCTCAGTTGGAGAGAGAAATCAGCACATGCTTGATTTCCAACACTGAAGATATGATGGAGAGGCTGGGGGAGGTAGAGAGGACATGCAATGACATGTCCAGAAGAACAGAGATAAATGTTTTCAGTGATATCAAAGAAAGGCTGCACTCATTTCAGTATCCATTTAGTATTTACAAGACGGTGCTCCAGAAAGCACTGGCCAGGGTCTTGCCTGCCATTCGAGGAGGAGGTATGGAGGAACAATCCCTGGAAGACATTCTGATGATACACAGCAGATCCCCTTTTAATGCTGACTTACTTAACCAATGGTTAGGTGATGCAAAGTCTGAGCATAACTTATTGAATAATTACACCAAGACGCTGAATGAGATCAATATTGAAGATTCAGACGGGCTCAATGGCATCCTTCTTGATCCATATATTGATGTAGTATTGTGCTTGACCTTCACATCTCTAAAATATAAAGACCCATACCTTTCAACCCTGACAGAGTTTCTCAAATCTGACCAGTTTAAAGAGCTAGATGGAAAAAAAAAACAGTTTTCTGTGACATCAGATAGAAAGTGGTTCAACGATCCTGATGTCATTGCAAAGATGAGAGAGAACTTATGTCTCTTCAAGAGATTTTCAGAGGCCAATAAAAATAAGACTGTCCGATTCGTTATTTCTGCCATCTCCAATCCCTCCATTCCAGGCTCCTCCATCTATTTGTATGAAAAAGGGAAACTGACAGACACACAGTTCCAGCCCGTGTCCAAGCCGCCCCCACCAATAGTAAAGAATGTACTGGAGCAAACTGTGTCCCTGGAACTGCAGAAGTCCCCAACTGGAGAAACAGTGAAGTACAGAGTGGAGTACAAGCAGGTGAAAGCAGATTCTGGAGCTGAGGAACAGTGGCTTGTCATAGACACAGCTGATGAAGACTTCACGCTGACTGAACTGGTATCTGGAAAGCAGTACCTGATCCGCTACAGGATAGTGGGTAAAGTGGGAGTGAGTGAAACCAGTGAGACTGTCAGCCCAGAGACACACTATTCAAGTAAGTTCATCTGCACATTTTTATGAATAATTTTTACAAAGAAAAAGTTTTAGAATTATGTTTGGGACTGTATTTAACAGGTGTGACTACCGAACTGTACTTTTCACACAGCAGCATATTCATTATTTGAACAGCTTCTATATAAATACCATCCATTAGGTGTATTAGGTACATGGTAAGGCATAATCAAGATGGCATCACTCAGCTGTGGGTTGAGAAAGTGTCAGGGGTTTGATAGGTCTGTATGCTTGCCATGCATGCATGTATCCATTTCCTCTGCTGTGGAGTATTCTATTCTCTATTGCTATTCTCACCACCACCATATTAAAATCGAACAGAGGCTCAACTGCCAGACATCAGTATACGTGATTGCCCTCTCTCTGGTTCTTTCCTAGCTGACATGTGTATACCAACAGGGTTCCATATAATAACACAGACATTAAGCAGCTTTGTTAACACACTTTATTTTTTTACCTCAGTTGACCTGCCATGAGTCTAAAGGAGGCCCAAGTTCATCTGTCAACATCTGTAATTTCTTTAAATTTTTACCCAAGTGTAGGGTGCAGCTAAACTGATGGGAGATGCTTGTTGGGGAGAGATGCTGGACTACTAGAGATGTAGTGCATGTGACATACTGATGGAAGCCTTTAGAAAAATAAAAATTCTGCCGAGCAGTGATTAAAATCGCTCAGAATCAATTTTGGAGAATCCGGAGAAATTAATTCGAGTCTATCTAAAATGTTCTTGATATGTTCTGTAGCTGTAGTCGCATTCACTTTTGGATGAATATAAACCAGTATCAAAAAAGCAGTGGAAATTCCCTGGGCAGATAAAAAAAGGGGCATTAAGACACGGCCAAAAGTTCAACGTCAGAGGTGCACAACTTGTCCCTTGCGACAATCGTTGAGCACCAACTTGTGTTTACATGAACACAAACACCACTGCAACATTGTTTACCCGTTAGCTCATTATCTCTGTCAAGTTTTAGAGGAATCCCAAAACCATCTATATATAAAGTGTCACCATCATCGTTCTTATTCAGACACATTTCAGTAAAAGCCAAAATGAAAGCAGTCCTATATTGGTGCATGTGATTCACATTAACTTGCAATTCAACAATTTGATTGCGAAGAGAATGGACATTAGCCATAATGACTGAGGGAAGCGATTTTTGTTTACATTTCTCCCGTTTCAGTCTAGCTCTTAATCCTCTCTTTGTCTTTCCCCTCCTCGTTACCTTCTTAAGGCCGTTTCACTGAGTGCGATGTGAAAAAGCGAGGCGAATCTCTGACAAACGGTGCTTTCACACCGAGCGTGAAACGATTGTTCACCTTCTGCTAATTCATGCCTGCACACTAGGTGGCGCCAACCAACAATGTATTTTTCCTCAGATATGTATCTTGTATATGGATTTAAAGTGCCCCTATTATGGATTTTTGAAAATTACCTTTCATGCAGTGTGTAACACAGCTCTAAGTGAATAAAAACATCCTGCAAAGTTTGAAATCTAAAAGTGCACCGTGTATAAAGTTATTGTCTTTCAAAAGAAAGAGTCGACACCGAGTCATGAAAACGAGTCGTTTTTAAAACAAATCTTTAGCTGTTTCAAGGTGACGTCAAAGTGAAACATTAGCATATTTATGCCCGCCCACTTGTTGCGCGGGCAGACCCGGGAAAACTTGAACTTCCCCTCCCTCAAACACAGCTGATTCCTGTGGAGAAGACGCTGTGCTCTGCACTGCGGGAAATCCGTTAGTGTATGTTGAAAAACTCCCAACTCATTTTCTCCTCCAACTTCAAAATCATCCTACATCGCTGCAGAAGCACCGACCCAGTGTTTACAAAGTGAACATGCAAGGAGGGTCAAACACATTTTACAAAAAAATAAAATAAAAAGGTAAAACAACGATGTAGTACGATTTTGAAGTTGTAGGAAAAAAGTGTTGGGAGTTTTTAGACATACCCTGTCTTGAACCGTTGTAAACAGACAGAGTACGCATGCGCCTCACAGAGCTAGACAAGACGAGCATTTTTGGTTAAAAAGTGTACACATATATAAAAAAATGTTAAGAAAATGACCGATGGTTTCGCTAGATTAGTTGCGACTGATAAATTCTTTGCGACTGAAGAAAGGGAGACATGAACATCTTGGATGACATGGGGGTGAGTAAATTATCAGGACATTTTTTATTCTGAAAGTGGAGTAATTCTTTTAAAAACTGTTGCCGTCATGTACTCTGTACTGTAGCATGCAAGAAACTTATTTAGTTGTGTGTGTTGTGTTCGCTCCGCGCAGCTTGTAGGTCTCCGTCTAACCGGCTCACAGCAATATCTGTTCGCTCGCAATTGTCTAGAAATGTGAAATGCATTGGGCTAACGCATATACCATGGCTGTTTGGGTGTTTATCACCGAGCTGTGGGCTCAGTAATGGTGATGGGCGTTCCGTTATTGAAATCTGCTGCACGCAGTAGACCAATCACAACAGACAGGATCATCAGACCAATCACTGCAGTTTAACGTCGAGCAAAGGAGGGGTTTGGAAAAATGAATCGTTGAACGAACCGTTTGGGAGTTGTGAGCAAAAAAGAAAAAAATAAATGCATATTTTAAGACAATGAAAGTGTTTTTTTGACCTTGCATGCATGTCAACCTATTGTTGGGCACTCCCAAAAACAAAATATGAACCTTTCATAACCCATAATAGGGGCACTTTAACATTGTCCGCTGCTCAATTTACAGCATTAAATAAAAAAATAAAAAAAACAAAGGGGGAAGTTGTGGCCTTATGGTTAGAGAGTCAGACTCGTAACCCAAAGGTTTGAGTCTTGGTACGGGCAGGGATTGTAGGTGAGGAGAGTGAATGTGCAGCGCTCCACGACTGAGGTGAGACCCTAGAGTAAGGCATTGAACCCCCAACTACTCACCGGGCACCGCAGCAATATGGCTGCCCACTGCTCCGGGTGTGTGTTCACAGTGTGTGTGTGTTCACTACTGTATGGGTGCACTTAGGATGGGATAAATGCAGAGCACTAATTCCGAGTATGGAGTATACTTGGCCACATGTCACGTCACTTTCACTTTAAATTAAGATAAATAAAATTTGGTTCTAAACCAGAAACACAAACTATCTATAATGCTTACAAGTATGCATCCTAAAATGTAATTAGAGGTACAATTAGCATCAAGCTACACTTAAAAATGTATGTAATTATTAATGTATTTGTTTAAAACCCACTTTAAACCATCATCAAGTGCTTGTAATAACTTCAGATTGTGATCTATAGTTGATTTTGATTCTATAATAGGCAGACATGCACTTTTTGTATGTTTAATAATGCTACACTGCTTATTGTCATAAACATCCTTTATTGTTATAACAATATCATGAGCTGCATACAAGACACAGAAAATATATTGTCAATCATATGTCTATTTGTCTTCATATTTCATGTGCAGAAAAATGTTTCACTCGATTTTTTAATATGGAAGATCTAGAGAGTGAACGCGTTAGGTTATAGAGTGACTCATAACATGCACGCACGTGGAAGAAAACAGACAGTGCTCTCAGATCACATAATTCAGTGGAGAATTAATAGAAATTATATTAAGAACACAGGGCTCGCAAAATTTCAAAATCCCTGGTAGTCCTTCGGGCAGGTACTCTTCAGATTTTGCTAGTGATGTTCACGCCTGGTGTGAATAGCCCCATAAGGATCTATTGTTTCGATTCAAAAGCGTCATCACGCCGAACAATAGCGCTGAATTCTCATGTTCAGTGTGAAAAGGCCTTTATTTTGGAAAGGTTCCTTTTGGATGGATGGCTGCTTCCATGCTATTTCCTCTGGAAGCCCCTCGGAAGCCACAGCCTGGCAAGGGTGGAATTGCAGCTGCAGCAAAAAATCTCTTGAGTATGTGAATCGTAGATTCTCCGGGAGATTATGTCCAGTTGATAAACACAATACATGCTCCAAACAATAAAAAAATATAAAAACAGCAATGTCCAAAAAAAGTCTTGTGTAGTCTATATCAATCTCTAGTCACAGAGATGTTCCAAACACAACTTCCATGTGACTAATTAGCAGCCAAGGAATGTGGTGGCTTCTGTGAGGAATCACTCTCAAAGTCTTGAGGTTTTGATGCCAGAAGATAGACTTTATTATCAGAAACAATGAAGCCGAGAGACTCTGCAGAGAATCTGTTGAGTCTGTCTGCACACTCTTTATATAGTTTTTCCTCGAGGTGTGTTCAACCAGTCTTAAGTAACACAGTTATATTTGTAGCAATAGCCAACAATACATTGTATGGATCAAAATGATTGATTTTTCTTTTATGATAAAAATCATTAGGATATTAAGTAAAGATCATGTTCCATGAAGATATTTTGTAAATTTCCTACCATAAATATATCAAAACTTAATTTTTGATTAGTAATATGCATCGCTAAGAACTTCATTTGAACAACTTTAAAGGCGATTTTCTGAGTATTTAGATTTTTTTTGCACCCTCAGATTCCAGATTTTCAAAGAGTTGTGTATCGCCCCCTTCAGGTATTAGGTGAATCTACCTGTTTGAACAGTTGACGCTAGAACCCAGATTCTTTTAATTGTGTCTCTTGACATGATTTTACTTCAAATCAAACTATGACCCTGCTTTTATACTACTTTTTGCAAAGTGCAACTCTAATTTCTGTAAATTACTTTCCACAAATATTAGCTACCTCTCAATACTATTTAAGTGACCACACTATGTAGCAGAAATACACAAATTTATTCCAAAGAAGGTAAACAGAAGGAATCAAAGATGAGTCTGTTCTCTCAACTTATAAATAAACTTTTACTTTCAAATACAGTGCTTGATTAAACACAGTATTGTTCAGAAATAGAAAAAAAACCCTGTTACAGGCCTGAAACATCGCTTGAGTGTGTTGAGACCGAGTGAAACGTAAAATGGCCGCTTCGCTGTAAAATGTACCTTTAAAATGTAAAATGTACATTTCAGGTAAAATGTACCTGAATGAACTTGAAAGAGTTCAAGGATACCGTCACCCGTCAGATCAGTCCACGTGAGGCTGTGATCGGTCGGCAAACTCCGTGACACTCCTGCGATGCCAGAGGAACCCCTAACCACTCGGAGATTAGGAGCGCTATCTGGATTTCCTCAATGCACTTATCAGTCGAGGCAATAACAGTCTTTGGCGATCACTCTGATCACCTATAAATCTCTTACAGGCGCTGATTTAAATGATAAACCTGATTTAAGTTTCTCACCGGTGATCCACGTCAGTCCCGTTTACTGCAATGTAGAGGTCTTCACGGGTCCAAAATTGGAACCAACCCGGACCCGTATTTTATTTGAAAGTGGGACCCGAACCCGTGCAGACCCGAGAAATGCCTTAAATGTACTACCCGGACCCGACGCGGACCCGACCATTATTCGAAAGTTGGACCCGAACCCGGCTGGGAAGACACAGACCTGACTGCACCCGTCCCGATTGGCGCATATTGCACAGCAAATGCTAAGTCAATAAACAAGTTGCGGGGATAAAAAAAACCTTTTTGCCTTAACTACTGTTAGTAGCCCTCTCCCTGACAGCGATGCATACAATCCTCTTTGCCAATAAATTTCCATCCATGTTAGGCTGTTCCTCTCTCTTACCGTCTGAAAGAGCCTTCTTAATCCACTCATTATTCCAGCTTTAAAGTCTACTTGCTGTCATGGAGACGGATGACTAATGCAACTTCTCAGTTTGTTTGTTTTTTTATTTCGAGTCAGCTTCGACTGTTACGTTTACCCTTTTGATCTACAATAACAATACTTTTTTTGTTGGTTGTAATAAAGACTCGGAACAATTTATTTATTTATTTTAGCAAAAAACGCACAGAATTAGAAGTTTGTTACACTCTACTGCGTGCGTGTTCAATAACAGATATGTCTCTTCAGTTTTGTTTCAGCTTTTTTTTCACATCACTCATGAAGGAATTCATGATCACCGTTTGCAGTACTAATATTAACCCCGCCTGCGCTCTGCTTCTGGCGGCTGAGGTAACGCGTGTTTTTTTTTCTTCCACCTTATTTCCCGCTCACACTTTTCTCATCCTAATTTTACAAACTGCAAGTTACACACACGCATGCTGAGTCTGACTGACGCTGATCTCCGATTGACTCGGGTATTAGACACAAAGTTAAAAAGACCCGGGACCCAAAGTAATAGATTGGGACCCGACCCGGACCCGACTGACCATTTAAAATATAGACCCGGGTCCTCGGGTTCTCCGTGAAGACCTCTACTGCAATGGCAATCAAGCGTTAAAACAGCATTTCTTCCAAATCGCGTCGCGTTGACTTCACAACAGAATAATATGCTGATTAACACTCAAACAATAGTGTTCTAACTACGTTATCCACAAATAAAGTGGTGCATTCTCTGTTCT